>SNQJ01S0053295.1:45387-60955 GCA_010110895.2 Picea sitchensis
AAAATCCAAACTATAACCATCCAGATGCTCACCCAAAGAGGTCTTGAGAACGATGAAATGTTTCTCATAAAAAATCAAAGACCTGCAAGAAACAATTTTATATTTTATAGACGTCCCACTTGTTGAGGGCTCTACACGAGTGTGATACACCCTTTTCTTTACCCACATGACACTCTATGTACCTCTCCCTTGATCAAGTGACATTGTGGTATTTCCCCCCAATCTTTATGTTACCCATTGGGAGCACCTAGTTGTTCTGGACTTTAATTAATTAATGACAAATGAATGGGCTTGGAAAAAGGATGCATCAAAAATGAAGGTGCAACACACCCTCTACAAAGGCACCCATAAATGAGACAATATGCGCCCTTGTATGTCATGAACCCCATGCCCAAAAGTATTAACCCCCATCCACTTCATCTTCTCCACATGACTTGGTGAGGGTCCAACTAGGAAAAACTCCTTGACTTAAGGAATGATTCACTCAATAGGTCACCTTGTCAACCCTCCCATACCTAAACTAAGGAAATTTCATAGGGTCTTTGAGCACTTGTTTAATTTGATAAGGTAGTTTTGATGCATATGTTTAGGTGGATCTTGTATTAAATGTGATTTTACTTGCCATGATACATTTGACTTGAGATCCTTGGAGGGAGCACTTGTGTGTCTTTGCAGGACCTTGTTGATGGGCGTTTTGGAGGGACAAGCCAAGCTTGGGCCTTCATTGGGGCAGGAAGCCCATAGGTTGGATGCCATGACCCAAACATTGGGAGCAAATAGAACTTGAATGTTTCCTTTAGAGGAAAGAGAAGAGACTTTGGATGGTGATACCTAGCCCATCTTATTCCAATGTTTTTCCTTGAAAGGTCAAAACATCATCTTCAAGGGCTTGACATCACCCTAGGGCTAGGGTTTCGGTGGTGATGATGATGTTTTCATGGAAACTTGGCACCTTTGGAGGAGGAAGTTCCTTTGCATCATGAAGAGGAGCTTAGCGCAAGAGGAGGCCTTAGGACGTCCAATGACTTCTTCCTTTTTGCTCACGACTTGCTAAAGTGCCAAGACGTCACCCTAGAAGGGGTTGGCGTCACCTTTTAGGATTTCTATATGTGCAAATTTTAAGTTAAATTTAAATTACTTTGTTTGTCCAAAATCAAAATCAGGTTATGAGCCGGTTGACAAATTTGGAAAGGAATCAGTTTGCTCTAAGGCAACCATTCGTCAGGAAAGAACCCACAGGTTGGAAGGAAAAACCTCAACAAGAGGCAAAGGCTCTTGAAACACTAAACCCTGTTGGGATGGTGAGCTTGGAGGAACTACCATGGTGTTCTCCCTACCAAGAACCTCATCCAAAGGAAGAATGTCCAAGACGAGAAGAAGAATCTCATGAGAGTATCAACTTCATGGATACAATATTTTCTTTTCAGGATGATGATAATGAACCCACAGATATTATGTAGGAACAAGTCAATGAAGCTCAAAAAAAGGGAGCCAGACAAGGCCATCTTAGAGTGCTCAATCAATTGACTGAATATCAAAGGAAAGAATTAAAAAAGAGTGAGATCCTGACTTATGCAAGAAGAAATAAAATTCCTATATTTCCTTCACATACTTCAGAAAAGAAAACCTCATGACATCCAATAAAGAAGCTTCAGTTCAACCAAAGAAAACTGCTCCGTAGCCAACAAAGAAGGTGGTCCCACCACCCCCAGCTCTAGTTCAATAATTTCTTCTAAAACCAACACATGAAAAAGAGATTCAGTTGAATGTAGATGTCCTAGCCATGGTTGGAAAAATGAATATGATAGTCCCAGTGACATAAATGTGCAAGAAGTGTCGAAGTTTTTTAAAGTTCCAACCAAGGTAGAAGATCCTCCGATAATCCTGAACACCATGTACCTTGGATGGAAAAACAATCCTAACTCTCCCTTCTACCTTTCTTTTGGGATGAATAATCTTGTCTTGCAAAACTGCATGCTAGATTTTGGGGCCTCAACAAATGTGATGTCCTTAAAGGTTATGAAACAACTTGGCATGAAGACAACTAGACCATATGGAAATATTTGCGATATCGATTCCAAGAAGGACAAGGTTTATGGTCTCATAGAATATGCAAAGTTATATTTGGTGTATTTTCCTCACATTAGCATCCTCATGAATATAGTGGTGATCAATGTTCCAAATTCTCGGGGCATGCTATTATCGAGGAGTTGGGCCGCTACTCTTGGAGGATTCCTTAGCATGGACCTCACTCATTCTTATATCCCCATGGAGGATGGTAGCTTTGGAGTTCTCTACAACCGACGAGTGGCCAAGGAACATGTGATAGAGTGGTACCATCCTAACCACATCAATGAGAATGTGTTTGATGAAGGTCCACTACCCATTTAATATGATCCTCATGATATACCTTTCATGCAATAGGATTGTATAGATACACTGCTTCCAAGAACCCAAGAATATAAGGAGAATTTAGCAACATTTCAAGGGAAGGAACCAGGGTCCATCAAGATATTGAAGAAATAAGGAGATAAAGGAGACAAAGAATGTGAGAAGGCTATTAAAGATGCAATCAACACAAATCCACCTGCGTACCCCTACATAGAGAATATACCTTACATCAACTACAATGAATGAAGTCTTGCATTCATGTGGGATAAGAGGAAGGGAAAGCCCAAATATGATCAGAAGAATAACAACTCTTGGCTTGTCCCTTACATCATCAAGAAGAAGTATGAGAAAGAGAAGTACTACTTGCCAGCCATGGACGGAAGAAAGAGGCCATTACCAGTGGATGGGTCTCTTCTTCAACCCCACATTTAAGGTACTTGACTTCTTCAGGGCCCAAGCCCAATGTAAGTAGGTAGGTCATCTTGTTCTCTTGCATTTTCATATTGATTGCTCATGATAGTTTAGTTGCATTTCATTATGATTTTCATTTTTCTCTACTTGCATTATTGATTCTCATTTTTCTCTTTCGTCATATTATATAAAATATGCAAAAAAAAATAAAATCTAGATAAGTTGTCATTTTTGAAATTTTGGATTTTTGATTACATGAGCAAAGGGTGAGTGAGCCACCCTAGATTTTATGGTTTGATTTTTCTGTGTAGGAAATGGTCTATCCAAGAGATGATGAGATTCTCATTCACTCTATGACGAGTACATATCCACAAGTAGGAGCCAATTGTTATCCCCAATTTCTAGGGATAATTAAGGAGATGATGTCTCGAGGCCCTCAAGTTGCAGACATGGAGTACCGAGAGACAAATGACTAACAATGTCCACATGCACATACAAAGACCCACTTCACCACCATGCATACTAGATTCGTAACGATGGAATTCACCACATCATCTTTCTTCTTAAAGAAGATGGGTCTTGATCCATGAGGTACAAGTCAGGTATTGTGGTAAGTGTCACTTTAATACTTGGGGCATTTGAGTATGTTTCATTTAAAGTTGTTTTTTATTATAGAATTTATGCTTGGAAATTATTCTCTTTTTCTTGTTTCACCTTGGTGGTTGACATTGTGCCCTAGTAAGTGGTCACCCTTGGGAATGATTTTGCTACTGGGAGGTCCCCTTGACGAGTCATCATGCCATTCCCGATCATACTTATCATTTTTCACACTTCATCCTTTTCATCTCCTTATCTTTTTGGATTTTTGGGTGTACCGACCCAAGAAGGGATTGTACCTCATCTCATGGGAAGAAAGGGCTGAAGGCCCAGAGGGAATGTAGCTGATAAAAGATAAAAGCCAAACTATAACCTTCTATATTCTTTCCCAAAGAGGTCTTGAGAACGATGAAATGTTTCTCCTAAAAACTCAAAGACCTGGAAGAAACAATTTCATATTTTATAGACGTCCCACTTGTTGAAGGATCTACATGAGTGTGCTACACCCTTCGCTTTACCCACATTGTGATACTGCCCCAGGATTTATGTTACCCATTGGAAGTACCGAGTTGTTCTGGACTTCTATTAATTAATGTCAAATGAATGGGCTTGGAAAAATGATGCATTGAAAATGAAGGTGAAACACACCCTCTACAAAGGCGCCCATAAATGAGACAATATGAACCCTTGTATGTCATGAACCTCATGCATAAAAGTCTTACCCCCATCCACTTCATCTTTTCCACATGAATTAGAGAGGGTCCACCTTTTAAAAACCCCTTGACTTAATGAATGATTCACTCAATAGGTCACCTTGTCAACCCTCCCATACCTAAACTTGGCAAATTGCATAGGGTCTTTGAGCACTTGTTTAATTTGATAAGGTAGTTTTGATGCACATGTTTGGGTGGCTCTTGTATTAAATTTGATTTTACTTACCATTATACATTTTACTTGAGATACTTTGAGGGCACACTTGGTTATCTTTGCAAGACCTTGTTGATGGATGTTTTGGAGGAACAAGCCTAGCTCGAGCCTTCATTGGGGAATGAAGCCCACATGTTGGATGCCATGACCCAGACATTGGAAGCAACTAAAACTTGAATGTTACCTTTGTAGGCAAGAGAAGATACTTTGAATGGTGAGAACTATCCCATATTTTCCCAACGTTTGGCCTTGAAAGGTAAAAATGTCATCTTGGAGGGCTTGACGTCACCCTAGGGATAGGGTTTTGGTGGTGGTGATGATGTTTTCATGGACACTTGGCACCTTTGGAGGAGGAGGATACTTTACATCATGAAGAGGATCCTAGTGCAAGAGGAAGCATTAGGAGGCCCAATGGATTCCTCCTTTTTACTCAATGACTTGCTAAAGTGCCAAGACGTCACCCTAGAAGGGGTTGACGTCACCTTTTAGGGTTTCTTTATGTGCAAATTGTAAGTTAAATTTAAATTACTTTGTAAAGGGGAAAAATAAATGGGAATGACTCCCTTATTTTATGGTTTACCCTAAATAAATGTGAACAAACACTTTTTAGAGGTTTTATATAAATAAGAATCAAATTCATTTCATTTTATGATAACTCTCTCATGTGAGAAGAGGTACTTGGATGAAATTTTCGCCCCTCTTAGAAAATTTACATCTCTCTCTCTCTCTCTCTCTCTCTCTCTCTCTCTCTCTCTCATGCTATGGCTTATACTTTTCCACTGGAGCTAAGTTGTGTGCTATCTCTTGGAGGCTATTCTATTGCTACGGTGATGAAATTTTCTTGGTAAACAAGGGTTTGTCTATCATTTCTCTTAAAATTGGTAAGAAAAATCTGCATATTGTTAGTTCTTGTTTCTTGTTTCATGGTTTTTCTTGGATAGATCCTTGGAGGAATAAAATATCTTATACCCTCCACCAAGTTTGTCATTATTGTTTATTCAATAAGTCATTGCAAAGGTTGTTAGGAGGAGCAAAAGGGATTACACCCTCTTAGATTTACCTTGTTAGGTTACTTGCTCAAGGGAGTAAAAGGGATTCCACCCCTTGAGAAGTAGTAGACCTAACCTAATACAAGAAGACTTCATAACCCATTTGGAAAGACACTAATCTGATTTTGCATTGGAGAAATAAATTACTTGCATTGCTACACATGATTTTGAAAGATATTGAAATTGTTCAAGTTGGAATTTTTTCTTGGTGTCTTAAGCTTGCTAAGCCACTAATGCGTCTTGATTGGCCTAGTAGTTCCTTGGTTATAATCAAATAAAAGCTACAGCCATTAGGGCTGAAAAAAACACTTTCAAATTATTACTTTAACTTGATTTTCAACTTTGAAAAGTTGCTAGAAAGCTACCATAATAATCTACTAATCATTGTGCATCTTTTGGGTGATTTACTTGTGATTTTTGGTGGTTGAATCTTGTTGTTGTAACAGTTGTTTTATACAGCCATAAGGCTACCATAATACTTTTCTAATAACTTCATCTAGCATCCCTAATTAACCATCAAAGTTCATGCTTAATTATTGGAAAGTTATCTATTGTTTTAGTACTTCATTGTCCAATAATTATTTGATAATTTTGATGGTTAAATCTGTAGTAACTAGCTCTTATTCTTGATGATATATATTCTTGTTTACTTATGAAATATAGGACAACAAGCTTCACTTGCTTGTCCACTTGTTTTTTGGGTGTGTATCTCAATTGTTTGTTGATGCAGACTCCCCTACTCCTCCTTGGGGTTGCACGACCTCCCGGTCTAGGATCTTAATCTCCTTGAGCTGGATTAGCTCCTTGAGGCCTAGTTGGCGCCAAACTGAATTAAACACAGGCCCTCCTATCCTTAGGTGTGGGTCCTCTAGAACCCGTTGGCCCTTTTCTTTAATGCTTTTATGATCTTGTAATTATGGGCGCTAGTTCCTTTCTGCTATCCCTTCTCCACATGCGACCTTGAGCTATGAACCGAGCCTTAATCCCCTTAAGCGCTTCGAACTTTGGACTTCAGGAGATCTGGCCACTCCAACAACAATAACCGTGGAGTGTCGAATTTTGAATCCAATCAGACGACCCCTATCCTCCCGCCAAATCAACGATCGATCCTCCACTGCGCAACTCCGAGCTTCAGAGCTCTTTGAAGCACCACACCTCCAATCCTCTCGAAGTGCCTACTCACCGGACTGTAGTATCCCCTGCAGCGTGTCCACATTCATAGACGGTCCTGATGGCCTCACGACTTCGGTCTTCGCAAGTCCTTGCGTCTCCACTCTCCAGTTCCTATGAAGTTCTTATTCTCTGGAGCGCAAGATCTGGTGGCACCTGTCCCTTTGGCATGGCCGACTCGGATCTACTTCGCACTTTGTGGTTTCGTGAAGATCACTATCTGTTTGGTGAAATTCTCTGAAGTTGTTCTTTCCCGGACTCTCTTATCTGCTACCACACCTCGGCCTTCAAACCAACGACTAGTATCTCTTCGCGGCTTTGAACTTTAGTGTTTTTCACCCTTCTACACTCCAAATCCTCTAGTTCATGAATCTCTGAAAGGAGCCACGGACAACCACCGCACAACTTCTCCCGGATCTGACGGTCTGGAATGATTCTTCTTCTCCTGGATGGATCTTAATTGTTTATCTTGCAAAACCTTAAACACTCCTCCTTCCTGAAGGATTTCTCCCGCTAACTCCTATGTACTTGTCCTTTCTTCGAGTTTTGAACTCCTGAAAGGGTCTCTTCGACACTTAGACGGATTTTTGGATATGTGCACGCCTTGAAATAGATTCTTACGCAAGACTTAGCTTCTTGCAGGTGATTGTGCACACCTTGCAACAGTCTCTTTGCACTCCTTGCAAATGGAAGTTTCACACTATCTTTTTGAGCTTATGAGTCGAAACAAATTCCGTCAACGCACTCCTTGTGGACTGTATGCACACCTTGCATGAACTTAACAAAGAAAAACAATTGAAACTTATCCAAACACTTCACAGTTTCATATACTCAATAACATAACTCATTCATTCATGAAAACATAAAATAATAGGGAACTGTAAACTGTGGCAACACCATGCATTGGATCAATTTTCCTCTGTTATATTCATTCAAATGTAAATGGTTACAATTATGATAAAACAATAACTAAAAATTCAATAACAACTAAATCATAACAATCTCCTACTAATTTGCAACAACCTCATTTGGGCATACAACACCTCTATTTATCCCAGAGGGCTCCTAGGGTTCCCTCCAACTACTCGTCTTCTCGAAGAAGAGAAGATTCCAAAAAAAAACTAACTACCCCTTAAGTTTCGTTACATTAAAGTCTGAGATTGAAACTCCCAGATCTCTCTGATCATGTTTGCTTCCAAGCCATTTTGATCTTCTTCTAATTATTCGTTCAAAAATACTGACAGGAAACACCAGCATTTAAGATTCCAAAATAATTCAAAAGGCGTGTTATGGCACCGAGTTGTCTCTCCACGTGTGCTTTGCCGACGATGCTCCTGCATCATACTCCTCTGGGAAAAAATTCATGGACTCATGTCCATGAGCTTCTGCACTGTCTTTCCATGCCTCTGAACATCCACTTCACTTACCCAACTGGAATCCTCTATGGGGTGTCCCCTCCACTTTACCAGATACTGATAGTATGTGTTCCTTCCAATATTCTTCCCAACTCTTTGATCAACGATCTTCTCCATTTGTGGCTTTTCTACTACATGCATTTTCTTTTCCCATTGAATCTCTTTCTGATCTTTTGTTTCTCCTGCTTCATCTTCCCTGTCAGGATACAGGTCTGATATGTTGAATATGGGTGATATGACCACATCATCTGGAAGCTCAATATCATAGGCATTTGCATCAAACTTCCTTAAGATCTTACATGGCCCTATCTTCTTCATCTTCAACTTGTTATATGTTCCCATTAGGAACCGTTCTTTCTTGATATGTGCTAGAACCTGATCTCCTACTTCAAATTGAAGCTCTCTGCGATGTTTATCAACTCTACGCTTGTACTCTTGGCTAAATCTCTACAACTGCTCTTTGATCTGGCTATGGAGCTTCTACATTTCTGTAGCAAAATCTTCTACCCAAACACTTCTGAATTCACTATGTTCTAAGTCTCTCAACTCAGATACTCCTCTTGGATGCATTCCATACATTATTTAGAATGGGCTATTTCCAGTTCTCCTGTTTGGTGAGTCATTGTATGCAAATTCTGCTTGTGGAAAAATCTGATCCCATTGACTATGATGCTCAATGACTAGACTCCTCAATAAGTTTCCCAAACTTATGTTCACCACATCAGTCTGTCCATCTTTCTGAGGGTGATAAGTTGAGTTGAAGGAAAAATCTATCCCCAAATTCTTCCACAATGTTCTCCAGAAATGACCAACGAAATTGGTATCTTTTTCTGAGACAATACTTTTGGATAATCCATGAAGTCGAACAACTTCCTTGAAAAATAAATTTGCAACATGTGTTGCATCACTAGTCTTCTGACATGGGATAAAGTGTGCCATCTTTGAAAATCTATCCACTACCACAAATATGGAATCACATCCTCTTTGTGTTCTTGGCAGTGCCAATACAAAATCCATGCTTGTTGCATCCCAAGGCCTCTCTGTTATTGGCAATGGTTGATACAATCCAGTGTTTCGTCTTTTGTTTTTTTCATGTTGCC
Organism: Picea sitchensis; assembly: GCA_010110895.2. Lineage (NCBI taxonomy): Eukaryota > Viridiplantae > Streptophyta > Pinopsida > Pinales > Pinaceae > Picea > Picea sitchensis. Next base: position 54,448 of record SNQJ01S0053295.1, read on the forward strand.
AGATTCTACATCTATTTACAAACTTTATCACTTTTGTCCTCATACCTGGCCAATAATATGAACTGCTCAAATGTGAAAATGTTTTATCATGGCCAAAATGTCCAGCCAATCCTCTACTATGCTTTTCCTTCAAAAGGTTATCCCTCATTGAGCATTTTTGTATGCACAAATGATTTCCCTTCAACAACAATCCCTCCTGAATCATATACTCTGTCCACTGGCTTCTTTCTCTCAGCACAGGATTTTCACATGCTTCGTATGCTTCTTTGAAATCTGGATCATCACTGTACATTTCATTAAGGTGTTCAAACACTAAGGTCTTCACTTGAAACTCCTGCAGAATCAAACATCTCTTGCTTAATGCATCAAAAACTTTGTTAGCATTTCAATAAATATGATTTATGACAAAGTAAAATTCTGCATAAACTCAATCCACTTTGCATGTCTCTGATTCAATTTTTCATGTCTGGTTATGAATTGTAAAGCATGATTATCACTATACAAAACAAACTCTTTTGGAATTAGGTAGTGCCTCCATTTATTCAAGGCTTGAATTATGACATAGAATTCGTTATCATATGTGGAGTACTTTATTTTGGTCTCATTCAACTTCTCACTGAAATCTGCAACTGGTTTATTGTCTTGGCTCAAGATTGCTCCAATTGCAACTCCACTTGCATCGCATCTCACTTGAAATGTCTTTCCAATTGGTTGTTTTGTTATCTTCTCCTTCAATATATTGAATCTCCTCTCGGCCTCTTCTGTCCATTTAAAAGACGTGTGCCTCTTCTTCACTGTATTGAAATTTCTAATGAACTTCCTATAGAGACTTGCTAATCCATGGAAGCTTCTCACCTCAAATATACTCCTTGGTGATGGCCATTATTTGATTACTTTCACCTTCTCTGGATCCATCTTCATGTCATTTGAAGAGATCACAAAACCCAAATAAATGAGTTATGTCTTCATAAAAGAGGACTTCTTCATATTTATCAACATTTTCTCCTGTTGCAATCTCCTCATCACTAATTTCAGATGTCTCAAATGCTCCTCTTTAGTCTTGCTAAAGACCAGTATATCATCCAGATATACAACCACAAACTTACCAATAAAATATTTCAGTATTTCATTCATCAACCTCATAAAAGTACTTGGGGAATTTGTTAAGTCAAATGGCATAACAAGCCACTCATACAACCCTTCATTTGTCTTAAAGGTTGTTTTCCACTCATCGCCTTCTCTCATCCGTATCTGGTGATATCCACTTTTCAAATCTATCTTAGAAAATAAATTTGCTCCACTTAAACAATCCATTAAGTCATCCATTCTTGGCCAAGGAAATCTATACCTGATGGTGATCTTGTTTATGGATATCGAGTCTATACACATTCTCCATCCTCCATCCTTCTTTGGGCTCAACACAGTTGGTATTGTGCATGGACTCAATCTTTCTCTGAACAAACCCTTTTCTAATAAATCCTGGACTTGTTTCGTTACCTCCTCATTCTCTTGAGGTGTCAATCTGTATGTTTCTTTGTTTGGCAAACTTGCTCCTGGTATCAATTCAATATGATGGATGATACTTCTGATGGGTGGAAATGAGTTAGAAAAATCATCCACTACTATGTCAGCAAAATTCTTCAACAACTCCTGAACTTCTTTAGGGAAATCATCCATCGAAGTACTTGTAAGGATAACTTCGGGTTTCCTCACCACAACAAACTACATCTCTTGTTTCTTCTTGACCTCACTCAGGAGTTCCTTCCCACTCATGAGAAGTATGTTGGTGTTGACCTCTTCCTTTACTTTCTTCTCTTCTATAGGCAACAACATATGTGTCCTACCATTATTCTCCAAGGTGTAAGTATTTTTTCTCCCATCATGAATGAAATTTCTATTAAACTTCCATGGTCTTCCCAACAAAACATGACATATATCCATGGGAATCACATCACACAAGATTTCATCTCTATATCCTCCTATTTTAAATTCAACGAGGCATTGTTTAGTGACCATTACCTGGTGTCCCTTATGCAACCATGATACCTTATATGGACTTGGGTGTGTAGTTGTCTCTAGCTCCAATTTTTCCACCATCTCTGTGGAAACTAAGTTATCAGTGCTCCCACTGTCAATTATCACCTTGCATACTCTATCTTTAGTCTTGCAAGTTGTCCTGAATAAACTGTTCCTCTGCACTAGATTTTCAATTTCTGGCTCTGGTTTTAAGAGAACCTTCCTCATCATCACGGATTTTCCATCCTCTACATATTTTTCTTCAACATTCCTTTTCTGTGCTTCCAAAATTTGAGTTCCAACTCCTCCTTCTTTATTTTTCTCAGGACATTCCCAATACATGTGTCTTGTCTTTCCACGGGCATAACACCTTACTTCTCCTCCTCCTCTGCTTCTTCCTCTTCCTCTAGAAGAATTTCTTCCACCACTTTGTCTCCCTCGAGAACTTCCTCCTCTTTCTGAGTGACTGTGTGTTTTCTCAGTCTCATTTTTGGTTTTATGTGTCTTGTCATGGTCTACTCCCTTACCTTTGTTTGGGCTTCTGCCTTTGTTTCGTTGACTTTGTTTTCTAGCCAAATTATCCTCTGCCTTCAGAGCAATCTGATAAGCATCCTCTACTATCCTTACTGACAACATGTTGATCTCATCCTGGATTTCATATCTCAAGCCATTTATATGTATGGTAACTTTTTCTTCATCTTTCTCTCTTTGTCCAGTCCTGATATTCATCTTGTAGAAATCCTCTGTGTACTCTTTCATTGTCATACCCTTCTGTCTCAGGTTCTGCAACTTCCTGAACAGATTTATCTGATAACCTTTGGGTATGAATTTAGCCTTCAACTTGGCTACCATTCTGTCCCAATTCTTTATCTTTTGTTTACCTTTTCTTCTCCTCTCAGCCTGCAGTTCATCCCACCACAGTGTTGCATGTCCTTTCAACCTGGTGACAACATGTTTCACCTTCTTCTCCTCATCGACATATTCATAGTCAAAATATTTGTCCATGGATCTTATCCAATCCAACAATTCTTCAGCATCCAAGTTTCCTTCATACATTGGGATGTCTATATTTTCTCTAGATCCCAATTTAACAAGCACTCTTAGCAAGCGTTCCTCGACAACATTTTCCCCTGCAGCTTCTTCAACTTCTATTTCTTCACTTTCTGCATCACTGATGTCCCCAACATCAAGTTCTCTCCTTTGTGTTGCCTACATCACCTCTAATCTTTCATGAAGCTCTCTCATTTCTCTTTCTAGAACGCGATTGGCTATAGGTGGCTCCACACGTCTCCTCGGTGGCATTGTGCTGACTGTTTCTCACACACAGAGTACAACTTCGAGCTCTCTTTCGCTACCTGAAAATAATTTCAGGCTCTGATACCACTTGATGCAGACCCCCCTACTCCCCCTCAGGGCTATTAAACCTCCCAGTCTAGGATCTTAATCTCCTCGAGATGGATTAGCTCATTAAGGCTTGGCTAGCCCCAAACTAAATTAAACACATGCCCTCTTATCCTTAGGTGCAGGTCCTCTGGAACCCACTAGCCATTTTCTTTAATGCTTTTATGATCTTGAAATTTCGGGCGCTAGTTCCTTTCTGCTAGCCCTTCTCCACATGTGACCTCGGGATATGACCCGGGGATTAATCCCCTTAAGTGCTTCAGACTTCGGACTTCGGGAGATTTGGCCACTCTAACACACAATACCCGTGGAGTGTCGAATTTCGAATCCAATCGGACAACCCTTATCCTCCCGCCAAATTGACAATTGATCCTCCACTTCACAACTCTGAGCTTCAGAGCTCTTCGAATCACCACACCTCCAATCCCCCTGGAGTGCCTACTCACCAGACTACAAGATCCCCTACCACGTGTCCACCTTCACAGACGGTCCTGATGTCCTCACGACTTCAGGCTTTGCGAGTCCTTGCGTCTCCACTCTTCAGTTCCTCCGAAGCTCTTATTCTTTGGAGCGTAAGATCTGGTGGCACCTGTCCCTTTGGCTTGGACGACTCAGATCTACATCACACTTTGTGGTTTCATTAAGATCACTATCTTCTTAGCGCAACTCTCTGAAGTTGTTCTTTCTCGAACTCGCTTATCGGCTGCCACGCCTCAACCTTCCATCCAACGACTAGGATCTCTTCGCGATTCCAGACTTCGGTGGTTTTCACCCTTCTACACTCCAAATCCTATGGTTCATGAATTTCTGAAAGGACCCACATCCAACCACCACACAACTTCTCCTAGATTTGACGGTCTGGAATGATTATGCTTCTCCTAGATGGATCTTAATTGTTTATCTTGCAAAACCTTAAAAGATCCTTCTTCCCGAAGGATTTCTCTTGCTAACTCTTATGTACTTGTCCTTTCTTAGAGGTTTGAACTCCTGAAAGGGTTTCTTCAACACTTAGTTAGAGTTTTGGATCTGTGCACGCCTTGCAACAGATTCTTACACAAGACTTAGCTTCTTGCAGGTGACTGTGCACACCTTGCAGCAGTCTCTTTGCACTCCTTGCAAATGGAAGTTTCACGCTATCTCTTCTGAGCTTCTGAGTCAAAACAGGCATCATCAATGCACTCCTTGCGGACTGTATGCACACCTTGCATGAACTCAACGAAGAAAACAATTGAAACTTATCCAAACACTTCATAGTTTCATATATTCAATAACATAACTCATTCATTCATGAAAACACAAAATAACAGGGAAGTGTAAATAGTGGCAACACCATGCATTGAATCAATTTTCCCCTGTTATATTCATTCAAATGTAAATGGCTACAACTATGATAAAACAATAACTAAAAATTCAGCAACAACTAAATCACAACAACTTCCTACTAATTTGCAACAACCTCATTCAGACATACAACACCTCTATTTATCCCAGAGGGCTCCTAGGGTTCCCTCCAACTACTCGTCTTCTTGAAGAAGAGAAGATTCCAAAAAAAAAACTAACTACCCCTTAAGTTCTGTTACATTAAAGTCTGAGAGTGAAACTCCCAGATCTCTTTGATCGTGTTTGCTTCCAAGCTGTTTTGATCATCTTCTAATTATTCATTCAAAAAGATTGACAGGAAAAACCAGCGTTTAAGATTCCAAAATAATTCAAAAGGTGCGTTATGGAATTGAGTTATCTCTCCACGTGTGTTTTGCTGACGATGCTCCTGCATCATTTGTCTTGTCTCAGACAGGTGTAACACTTTGGTGTAGGTACTCAATTCTTTGGAAACTATTTATCATCATAAAGACTTATTTCCAAGATCTCATAATTATTCCATCATTGATCTAAGGGGTTCCTCTCAACATATATTCATCCTTCATCTCATTTCCCCTAGGGTCACCCAGGATTCCCCCCTTGAGGTGATCTCATCTTCTCTAAAGTGAGGGAAGTACCTATCTAGGGTGACAATTGGTAGGTATTCCCATACTTGTCTCACCTTTGTATATTGGGTTAGGATTTTCCCAACCTACAATCTGTGCGATAACAAGATGGATGAATGGATCAATTACAAATTGCAATGTTAATATCTACATGGCCAAACACCACACTCGGCCTCAACTTGTGCATTCCTTCATTCACTTGAGTGGAGTCTAATTATGATGATGATTGTAATTGGAAAGCCAACTTGAGATTTTTAATATTTTCCCATTGTGAACTCAAAGAAATGAAAACAAATTATTGGAAGATTATATATTATTTGGTATTATTTATAACTTGTTGTCCCTCTACTCTCCTCCATAAAATTGATTGAAATTCAATTTTCTTTTAATTGTTGTCAACAATTACTTACTTGTCATCACATTTATGTTTCATTTAGATTCAAATGGTTTGTTGTGTAATATAACTACCAATTAATTCAAAGCACACTTTAACAAGAGCCACACAGTGACCTAATGTCCCTACATATTTTATCATCGAATGTTAAAAGAATGGGAAAGGTTGAGAGAGGAGCCGAGACATAATTGCAAATTGGTTAAGACAATAAGATAATTATTTCTAGACTATTCTATTGGGAAACTATTAAGAGTTAAAATTCAATAATTCATTTGCACTACTATGAAAGAACATCTATTAGAAGTTGCAATTTGAGGCAAATTGGAATTTTTGCAAAAATGTAGTGAATTTGTTCAATTATGCTATTTGGTAACTATTAAGAGTTAAAATACAAAAAAGATATTTAAATAATTTTGAATTTTGAAATAACATCTATCAAAATATGCATTTCAATGTAAACATGAATTTTGCAAAAATCAATATATATATATATAATTTAGGCAATGTTATGTGACTAGTATTCAAAAGTTTACACAAAAAAAAAAGAAATTTTTGTTTTTACATCCTAGCTGCATAGTTTTCCATAAGCATGTACATATTTTTTTCATGCTATTTATTAGTAGCAAATATTTTGCATGAAAACTGAATTTCTATGGTGTTTTTTTTTTTTTTTTAATCTTAAGTATGTATTTTCCCATAGAAAAGAAGACAT
>SNQJ01S0053296.1:0-10508 GCA_010110895.2 Picea sitchensis
TCAAAACAACAATGAAGTCATTCATGGCACTGAATTAATTTCACAGCACTCCAGAAGGGCCAAAAACTATACAAAGTAACCAAAAATTGAAGGGCGCTTTACAGCAGTTTGGTGCGCGCGCATGCGCAGGACAAAAACGTGATTTTCGCACATGCGCGCTCGACGCGCGGCTGTCAACACAAAAATCCACGCATCTACTAAAACGACGCATTGATTGAATAGGTCGGCCTCCCAACCGCTTACGGACCATCTCCCAAGTTGATTTGACTCTCAAATCAGAGCCGGATCCGCAAAATTGGCGGGTTAATGACCTAAGTAAACCCTAAAAGGGTCCCTGTTCACACTTTGAGAAGGTTACGTGACCGCCCGAGGAGTTTCTATAAAAAGCCGTGAGGATACACTGTTTTGGCAAGGAATTCTAAGAACTGTTATGCTGTTCAGATGGTTTAAGGGCTCATCCTTTAAACAACAATCCATCAGCTGCATCACCGAGAGTTCTTTCACTACTATGCTCAGTTCTTCTCATTTGTAAGGAAAGCAAACTGTGTGAGGGCCCCAAAGAGCCTTCTGTTGGAGGGATAAGGAGCCTCTGGTCTCTTCCTTCAGCGTGCTCCAGTTTCATTAATACACCATCCTGAAACCATTGGTGACACTTGTGTTTTGTATTTAATGTTTGTTGTTTCTTTTCGCAGTTTTATTTGTTTTCAGTTGATATTAGATTGTAGTTCATTTTGTTTCTATAAGCCTATGCTCCATAGCTGTTCTGCCCTGCTAAACCCAACAGGGTATGCAAGCGCTCTCTATTTTCTCACCTGGTGACCATTTGAACGCGAACACTCCTGAACAGAGTAATTTGATAGTCTCTCGGGATGAATTTCGCCTTCATATTCACGATCATCCGATCCCAACTCTTGATCTTCTGCTTGCCCTTGCAGCATCTGTCAGCTTGTAGCTCGTCCCACCACAATGCTGCATGTCCTTTCAGTCTTGTGATAGCATGTCTGACTTTCTTATCCTCTTCGATATCTTCGTAATCGAAGTATGTGACGAGAGCTCTAATCCAGTCTAGAAGCTCTTCTGCATCCAAATTTCCCTCATAAACTGGAATGTCCATTTTTTCCTTTGCACCCATCCTGGCAATGGTTTTGATCAACCGCTCGGTTGATGCATCCTCGGCTGCAACCTCCTCCTCGCGTTCAGCCTCTATTTCACTGTCGGAATCACTCAAATCCCCTGCACTAGCTGTGCGTCTTTGCACTGTCTCCATGTCCTCAAGTCTTACTTTGAGATCACGCATCTGTCTCTCCATTTTTGGATTGAATACCTGCCTACCTCTTCTCCTCACCTCCCTATCTTCTGTATCAGGTGACTGCCTTTCTCTTCTCGGCGGCATGGGGAATTTACTTCTTCTCTGCTACAGAAAGCAAAGAAATATTCCCGCTCTGATACCACAACTGACGCAGCCGCACTCCTCGGAGCACGTCTGCTTCTTCAGGACCTTCTTTCTTCTCGGCCCGAAGAACTCCAAGGCTCTTCTATTTCCCTATCGGGAAATATACACCCACAGATTTTCTTCTCCGTGATCCCCCTTCCTTGACTTATCGGAGGATCGAAACTTCACGGCTTCGCAAGTTCACTATTGATCACTGGGCTCTCAAATCCCCAAGACCCGATGGCCTTAGCCAACGCTGACTTTCTCTCACCTTATCAGGACTTCTATCCTTATCACGATTTTGAAACTCGCGGTATCAAACACTTCACTTTACCGACTCCCGACTCGCAATATGCCGAACTCCGACACACGCGTGAGCTGTCTGTTCGACTCCCTGTCACTTCTATCGAGATATCAAACTTCACGGGATCGCGAATCCAGATGTCGATGGATCTGCACTTCTCACCAAGAAACCCTGATGACTTATGCCACCTGTCCTCCACTAGCCTCAGCTGTGGCCCACACAATTCTCCCATTGGGATATCGCGGATCGCGATTCCAACATGCAAGAGTTCTCTTTCTTCGAAAACCCTGATTCTCCGATCCTCGACTTCCTTGGATCTCCCGACATGCGTTCTCAACAATGAACAGTTCTGGACTCGTCGGGATATCGCGGATTGCGATATCGCAATTCCTGATGCAATCCCTTGCAGCTTCAACTCACAAATCCCCGATACATGAGATCATGTGTAGATCCTACGGTCCTTATGAATCGGATCGATGGCTCTGCTCCCTCCTCAGATTTGAACCTCTTCCACACTTACACTGTAACCTCCCTGCACCTCAGTGAGATCCAACAGTCCCCGAAACTTCGTGATACCTCCTCAAGGGATTTTGACCGTCCGCTGTCCTCCTGGTGAATCCACGAAATGAAGAAGTGTCTCCCCACGAGACTCACTCACCTGCTCGCAAACCTGTGACGCTTCCCTCAAACTTCCAATAGCAACTCCCCTGCGCTTACCCTTCAGTGAATTCGAAGGCCTACTCCTCCTAAGCTTTCCACGAATTCAGTCTTCTGGGAAACCTCTTGCACGCACTCCTTGCGACAACCCTTCAACCTCGACTGAATGCTAAAGTCTTTTGACTCTGCGCACTCCTGCAGCAGTAGTCTTTCGATGCTTCACTCAGAATCACAACTCTGAGACTTCTCCTTGGCCTGCACACTCCTTACACGGCATTGTGCCACTGCACTTCTGAGATGAATGGCAACAAAAGCTATCTCTAATTGAACCCTTCTGTCAATGCACTCCTTGCGAACGATTCAACTGCACTCCTTGCAGGAATTCTCTGGCTCAAAATAGAGAAACAATTGAAACTAATTCCTTGTTCCCTTCAGACTTCAATTCACACATGAAATCACATACACAGCATGTAAAAAAAAATGTATAACAGGAAGTAAATATTCATAAACACATAGAGAATAACACAACCCATGAATTTGAATCAAAACTCTTTTATTAATTCAAATGTCTGTACATGGGTGTTCTTTCCACACTTCTCTGCTTGCTCTTCTGCTTCTTCTCGATAATGTTACAATACACAATGAGGGTGTCTATATCCGTTTTCCCTCTTGGACTCTAAAGCTATCAAATCTATAATTAAATTCCTATCTACCATCATTAACTATATTAAATTCCGACTATCTACCTAAGGATGAGAGCTATCTGCTCAAGGTCCATTACAATATACAAAGGCGCCTCTTCTTAAATGACTTCATTTAAGATTTGTGCAACAATCCCAAAGCATTTTCAAAATTTGTGCTGGATGATCCAGCTGTCTTCCGCTTCCGCGCTGGCTCGCTTGATGAGTTGGTGATGCTCCTACATCATTCTTCCTTTTAAAACCCCTTTCATCCTAATGAAATTCATAACAATAGAACAGGGAAAATTTAAATGTATCTGGAAAGTGAGGGGTTTGTAATAAGAGAAAATTGATATAATTGTTAGGAATGAGATGATTATTGTTATGTTGATGAATTAACATTTATTATCTTCAAATCATCATTTCCATTATTCCAAAAAAAATATTTGTCCAACATTCAAAATCAAGACCCAGTTGTCCCAAAAAAGAAAAATATAAAAATCCTTAGAATTGTCACCCCAAAATTCCCATATTTCCTTTTCTTTTACAGTGATATCCATTACTTGAGAAAAGTTGCAAGGAATTGTCTAACATCCAAAGAAAAATTGTTCCAACCAACAGGTAGGGCCAGGAAGAACCAATATAAACCCTTTAACCTCCACATAAAATAACATAATCCAAAATTTATATAACAAGGAGAGCTTGAAAATATTCAAATGCCTCTTATGTTTAATTTAATTAAACTTTATAAATTCTTTAACATAAACCAATTTATGTAGGAATTTTGCAACCATACAAGTCATCTTCAACTATGCATGTTTAACATTATAGCATTGAAATAACACCACTACAACCATCTTCATTCACTGCAAAAATTGTTTCCTTTTAATTTCAGGCTTTTAATTTCATATGTTACTTAACAACAAAATGATCCCAGTAACAAAAATCAGACCAACTAAGGGTAGGATGGAGTACAATCTATTCCAACCATAATTCAACATAAGGTTAGTGTCAACCCTGCAATGCTTATCATGTGACAGACTGGGTTCGAAGGTCTAGTGGCTTTATTCACCAGTGATACACCAATAAAAATAGACCAAAAACACTAATAGGTAACACAGAACCGACAATGCAAGTAACCTGTTTACTCATTGTTCAATCAGAACCAAATTCAAATTAAATTCCCAACATGTGTTTACAACCATCGATCCAAAGAGGGTCAGGTCCAACCGTAGGTAAAGAGTATTAGTTAATGGAGTTTATACAACCAAAACTCTAACACCATCATTATAAACTATGACAAAGTCGAATCCAAAGTTCCACCAAACAATTTTCCTCATATACATTTAAGACTGTGGGAGGAATTTTGACAGTGCCACCATATAAAAAACAATCATAGAACAAGAACCAGGCTTCACATTCTCCCAACCAACTATCGCATAACTTCAGACTGGGTTTTGGTCGACACCTGGGGGGAAACCAAAACCTTGCTTCTCCATTTCATTCATAACAACAATTCTCTTAGACCACACAGGGTTGAAAACAACACCCACATTCCAAACACAACAATTTATATGGGGAAATATATAAAAGAGGTTGAAAAGTCTCCTATGAGTGTGTGGCACATCAAGAAACATAACCCATCACAACCAAAACACCATTGCTATTAATGGAGGTAAACCCATTTAGAAATTGCAGAAGGAGTGAAACACAAATTCATATCATACCACAGTTACCATAACCAGTCCCAAAAATGGAGTATCATAACCAATCTATTATCAACAACCCCAAAACCAGAGTGCTCAACTATGACATGGAAAAACAATATCATTTACACAACGATAACCCATAAATTCAACAGGAAAGGAACCATAAACCATTTACAACATGCTAACCAACTCACACAGATAGAGCATACATATTTGCCACTATAAGTTTAGAAAGAAATCATCCAGCAAAAAAAATCTAAGAGCCAACTATCTATTCTACCTTGGACCAGAGTGAATAATGGATGGAAGACAAGGAACTCATATCTGTTGTGGAAAATGCAAAGGAAAAACCAACAACTATGTTATTTTCTCCAAAACCCGAGCAACACGGAGTAATCATATCCCAAGCCAAACACAATGTGAACCAAGGAGGGTGGCATCCTCAGGGTTATGGTTGGTGCGATGTGCAGTAAGTCGTTTCCAACATAAATGACCACCAACCCAAGTATGAGTGTGCCATATAGTGGCCTCAAAACATTAGCCTAACAAACCATATAGTAGGCCACAAGTTTCCAAATTAAACAACGATTTACCACCTTGTTGTATGAAACCTTAACACCATAGTTCATATCCATTTATAGAACAAGGGGATCACCACATCAACCACATTAAAACATATCATAAGTAATATATAATATGATTATAATACCATATGTCTAACGAATCCCAAATTGCAAGGAATGAATTTCCCTCAAAATAATAACATAGTTATTGTCCACCATCATAGCCATGAACAATGTGTGTGTGAGTTGAAGCTTGAACCTTTACCATATGCAAACCAACCGTAATATAGCGATTCCCATATTCATTATAAAAGGCCAAACACAAGTGCAATAATAGTAACCAGGAGGGCCATTACACAACCCTTTAATTTACTTGACTCAATTTGCACATAACCAACCAATTTTCCTTGGAGAACATTTAGAAACACATATATATTCTGCAAGGTAATCCTGAGTGGTGAGATAAAAAGAGCCATTCTTCATCATAATTCACATGACTAAGTCCCACCTCTCTCTCTCTCTCTCTCTATATATATATATAGGCATTGCAACTCATTTGCATGCAGGGGTTTGAAGTTGCACTTTTTGGCATCAAAAAAATGGAGACTCCACAGGGAAATATGTCCTCAATAGATTAGAACTTAGAATTTCATGGTCCCACAGACAACTGAAGTAGTGAGTAAACAAAAGAAAACGGCTGAAAAGAAAAGCTATGCAATAGGGGGAAAAAGATGGTTTAAGGGAAATAATGAGGCGGGATTTTGGGAATAACCTATGGAAAGTGGTACATATGAAGGGAATCGGTCCTATATGCACAACGATCATATAAGTCACAGAAGATAATAAATATTAATTTTTAAGGAGTACACTTCCGGTATGCTCTTGAATCTCAGGTTGGAGGGAAGAAAGGGGTAGAAGAAATAAGGAGGAATTCAAAATGAACTATCCTACAATAGTGTTGAAAGCAAAATCAATTTTCGCGATGTCTAAAAGGAGGACATCGTGACAAATGTGTATACATTATTTCTTATTGATCAACAATAATTACAGAATGACATTATTATGGAAAAACTGATCCAGACTTTATTTCTGATAAATTAAAAAAACAAAACAACAAAAATTAAAAATCGAACAAACCAAAGTAAAAAGGCAACAATAAAATAAAAAACTATATACAAAAGTCAATTCAAATAAGCATTAATTATCAGACTGGTTCCACATAATGTTTCAAGTGGGAACCATTGGTGCTATAAGAGAACAATCTCTCTTCCAGATCCTTTAGAAGGTATGATTTTTCACCTAGGACAAAATCGATTTTAAAAGGACCTAGCCATAGTTTCTGGAACTTTGAGTATCTTCCTCTCTTAGCATGAGTTGAGTCCCATAGTTAGACTTTTTCTTCAATCTTAAATTCAACAGCTTTCGCTCTTCTATTAAAATACTTTTTCACAAACTATTGCCTTCTCTTTGTGTTCTCTAAGGAAAAATTTCTTTGTTCTTCTAGGGCTAACAATGCATTTATCCTTTGGGGAACATTGGACGAATTTAATTTTTCAATCTATAACATTAGCCGTAAGGAAGAAATATCTATCTCAATAGGTAGAATAGCCTCTTGTCCATATGCGAGATGAAAGGGAGTACAACCTATTCTTTCCTTAGTGGTAGTGAGATCTTCTTAGAGAGCGTAAGTGAGAAGTGTGTGCCACTAGCGAGGTTTATCCTCTATGGTCCTTTTAATGATCCTAACCAGGGTTTTTTTAGTGGACTGAACTTTTCCATTTCCTTGGGGGTTATAGGATGATGAAGTGAAATGTTTGATCCCTAATTTAACCATAAATTGAGTTAATTTTGCAAAAATGAAGGATGGACCATTATCCGTAATGATCTCTCGTGGAAGGCCAAATATGGAGAAGATATTAGTTTCCAGGAAAGAAATTACCTGTTCATCCTGTGCATGCTTAAGAGGGAAAACCTAAATCCATTTAGTAAAGTAGTCCATGGCTATCAAAATAAACGTATTCCATGTAGAAGACGGAGGATTGATAGGACCAATGAAGTCTAGGCCCCATTTAGAAAAAGGGAAATCTAGGAGGACATGTTGTAAAGGCATGGAAAAAAGGCGCTCTTTCCCAACAATTTTTTGGTGCTTATCACAAGATCTTTCAAATTTGTAGGAATGTCAAAATATCAAAGGCCAATTGTAACCATTCCTTATAATTTTAAAAATATCAGCTTTAGTAGAAAAATGGCCACCAATGTGAATGATAGAAATTAACGATCCATGAATTTTCTGTAACAATTTCTGTGCTTCTTCATCATTCACACATCGAAGTAATAAACAATCAGTAGACCTTCCAAACAAGAAGTCTCCCAAAATGATATACCTGGAAGATTCAAGGAAAAGTCTTCTTCTCTGGTGAGGATCCAAGTCATCTGGGCATTTTTTATGCTGCAAGTAATACACCAGATTTCTATACCAAGGATGTTCAACTATAGAAATATTTTTATTTTCAATATAAAATAGAGCTAAAAGAGGATTATCCTGATCATCAAGTTCTTCACTTGGTTCAGGGTGCTGAGCTAAGTGAAGGGATAAGTCTCGTCCCTTGATCGTTTTTGAAGCCATGATGGTTAAATCATGCTCCTCCATTTTGGCATGCTAATGTGCAAGTTTTCCTGAAAGATAAGTTTGTGAGAGAAGAAAATTGAGAGCAGGCAAAGGGACTCTTACCTGCGTATGCTTGCCTAAAATAAAGAGGCGAAATATTTCTATAGAATTAAAAAGAAAAAAAACATGTTTTTCAATATAAGAGTACTTGATTTCATCATCCGATAAACTATGGCTCATGTATGCTACAGGTTTTTTGTTGATTTGGTCATCATTTTGTAAGAGGATAGCATAAATTGCTTCCTCGATGGCATGGGTATATATGATAAACTCTTTCTCAAAATCAGTTCCGCCAAAATTGGTGCAAAGATGATTACTTTCTTAATCCTAAGGAAAGCATTTTCAAAGTTACCTGTCCAAGAAAAGGAACGATATTTCTTAGAATATTATGTATTGGTTTAACCATGACAACACAATCAAGAACAAACCTACAGAAAAAATTGATAATGCCCACGAAAGCTTGGACTTATTTCTTGGAGGTGGGGGCAAGAAGATTTAGAATATCAACAATCCTTTCGGGGTCAATGCTTATTCTTGAATCATAAAGAATATGACCGCGGAGTTTTCCTTTAGTGATAATGAAAAATAGACTTGGAAGGATTTAAAGAAATGCCAAATTTTCTGCAACACATGAGAACTTTTCTAAGATGACCAAAATGATCTAAGTGGTTGTTTGAATAGACAATCAAATCATCGAGATAAACTTGGATAATTTTACCAATCAGATCGTCAAAATCTCTCTGCATAGCTCTTTGAAAGGTGGCACCTACATTAGACAAGCCAAAAGGCATACAGTAATAAGAAAATGTGCACTAGCATGTAGTATATGTGGTTTTATATCTATTAGTCCTCTTTACTTTGATTTGATTATAGCCATAAAAGACATCAAGTAAGGACATCATTATTGACCCTACAACTTGTTGTAAAATCATTTCCATATTAGGGAGAGGAAAACGATCTTTGACACTCACTCTATTCAATGCGTGGAAATCGACCCATAATCTGATCTGACCACTAGTCTTCTGAACAGGTACCAGATTTGAAACCCACTCAAAATGCTTAACTGGAAAGATTATACCAGCTTTCAATAATTTTTCCAACTCTTTCCTAATAGTAGCTTCGAGTGCAGGGTTAATAGGTATTTTTTTTTCCTAACTGGTTTTACCCCTTCCTTGATAGAAATGACATGTTGTATGAGAACAAGATCAAAACCTTGAAGATCCTCATATGACCATGCAAAAACATCTTGAAATTCATGGAGTAGTTTTGTGAATTTCTCTTTTTCTTCGCCAGAATATTGGACACGTAGTTTAACAATATTTGGAGATTCGGGTGTCCCAAGATTCTTATTGTTAAAGGGGTTGGCAGAGAAACACTTCCCTTTTGTTCGTAGGATATCATCCTATTGCTCATATCTTTCACGAGTTGTAGAAGGGCATACATATATGTTTTCTTGACTGAATCCCCTTTAGGGAGACCCATTCTTTCGAGCTGCTCCTCATATTCTATACAAGTATGAAGAGAAGAGCCAAGATTGTCAATAACCTTTTCTTCGAGTATATGGTTGTTGTTGGGAAATAATACCCTACGGACTAACTAACAAGCTAGGGCTAGGCTTGCATGCAAATTTTTTACCTTAAAGAAATGACCTTTTAACATACCACCCAAAACTTAAACCCCTCTTTCAAGACACATACATGGAAAGGAACTACTAACCTTTTTACTGATGTTTGGTGTAGAACCTCCGTTGCGCTTTGCCCGCTTACTTGCGCTGCTCCTTCCAACGTTAACCTGCAATCAAGACAAAACACTACGCATGCATGCTATTTTTCTACTTGAGGGTTAGAAATTAAGCATAAATTACATAAATCACATATAACTCATGCATTGGGATGGGAAAAGTATTCTTTTATTAATCTCAAGATGAATCAACTTACAATAATTGTTGAGACCGGCCACCGCTCCTTGATCCTAATCCTGGGCTCCTCCTCTTCTTTTGTCCTCTAACTGCTTTGCGTTAATTCTCCTTAGGCTTGAGGAAAGGCTAAAGGGTTGGGACAAATTGATTTGGAAAATGGGCAGAGTTTCTTCGCTATAATTTTCCTCCTCCAAATAGTACGCCTACCCCTTCTTTTATAGGCTAGAAGGAGCTAGGGTTTTGGATGAACTCTCGGCCATGCATGGCTGGGAGTTTCAGTTAACTGACCCATAGCTTTTTGTCCCATCGGCAACTTTCCTATTTTTTGTGATTCTGAAGGTACACGCGGGTTGTAGTGGGCCTGCTAGTGTGTAGTATTTTATACACGCGGGCTGTAGTGGGCCTGCTAGCGTGTACTTTTAAAAATGGATTTTTTAGAAGAGTTGTTCAGTAGTTTTTTGGCAAAGAAGGGATATGAGCTGGCCTGTTGCCAGGTAAGCATGTGTGGTGCAATTTAGGGTTATAACAGATTCCCCCTAATGTGTGAGGTCAGAAGAGCATCTGATGGCCGAAATAC
>SNQJ01S0053296.1:28984-45665 GCA_010110895.2 Picea sitchensis
TATGTAACAACCCTGGTTAAATAGTTTCATAGGGATTATTAAATATAATTAATTAGATAATTAATTATCCTAATATGGTTTTAGTTAAACAATGATTAGTATTAATAATATTAATTAATTAATTATTTATTAGTTAATTGATTACTTAACACATTCAATGATTTAGGTAAAGCATTAAGGGGCTTAATAACTTTAATTTAATCAATATGAAACTTTACGTATGATAGGTTAAGGATAAGATAATAAAGGAAAGGATAAGATAATAAAGGAGGGGATAAGGTAATAATGGGGAGGATAAGGTAATTAATGGAGGATAGGGAGTCGATGAAGGAGGGGGTAGATATGATGGGGAAGAGTCCTACGGGAGTGGATGATGAAATTTGGGGGAAGGAGCATTATTGGGGAGGTCTGTATTTCTGTGGGATATCTTTATGGTTTTGAGGAGTTTGGTTTTGGGGGTTTTGGTGAACCATTGGAGGGGGCACCAGGTTGCTAGGGGTTTTGGGCACGAGGGCCAGGATTCCTTACGGTATCCAGGAGCTAGGGAGCCAGACATGGTGCTCCTAGCTAGCTGGGTGGTTAGTCAGTTTGGGCAGGGTTTGGTCAAAGCAACAGGCTGGACAAAGCAGCAGAGAGGATGGAAAACTATATTAGTGGGAATTAACATCAGGCTGAGGTATTTTTAATTATGAATTTGTTGGGTTTTGTGGATGATTATGAAATTTATTTCATGTTGTGGATAAATTTAATTTTCTACTGAATATTATACGATGATTAATGAATTGCTTATGAATAGAAAGAAATTTTATGATTAATTGTATGAATTTTATTAGGCTTGTTAATTTTCGGTTCCTACAGTATCTCACTAGTATAGAGAAAAACTTATGGTTGTAGTTCTCCTTCTATTCTCTCCCTTTGTCTCTTCATCTTAGTGAGATTTTATTCCTCTTCAATATGTTAGGGTAGTTCAACTACCTTTCTTTAGTTAAGTCAAATTAACTTAACTAATTAGTTTGAGACAAATAAATAATAATAATATATAAATAAAGGTCTTAAATAATAACTAAATAGGCGGGACCCCTTGTGACTCCCATTTATTTCCTTTTACAATAACAAATATCCAAATCATTCAATTCAAAAATATCTCCTTGTAACTCCCGCTTCATATATATATATATACTCAAATAATAAATATCAACAGAATGTAATATAATCATGTCCTAAAAAATAACATCATATCCAAGCTGTCTAATAAAAAATGCTCAAATGAAAGTTGCTATCCGAAACAGTGTCAAAATATATGCATGTTGTCTAAAACTTTATCAAAATAAAAATATTGTCTTCAACATATAAAACAACCTTAATCATCATCAAAATCCATATTTACTATGTGATACATTAGGCCTCTTCTCACTTCTATCCCCTTTTGATTTTTTTCTGGCATCCTTTGACTGGTTAGAGCCTCGAGGCTGAACTACACTAATAAGATGAGAACAATCATCCTTAAGATGAAGAAAATAAGAGATTGATTTGGCAAATTCCTTGGATGAGTTGGAAGGGGTAGCTATTCTTTTTCCCTTGTCCTGCACAGGCTCAGGTACATCTATTTTTAATCTTTTACTGACATGTGATGACTGCATGGGTGAGACAACATGATCAACTTGGACAACTTGATTTTTTGGTGGTGGAGGGGGTAATGGAAATGATGCAGTGGGCCAACCATGGTGGTGAACAAAATGTTGGTTTAAAATATCTTGCCAACCATCGTTGGTGGGCGGTTTTGGTCGCATTGATACATGAGGAGGGATTGGAATGCCAGAATAATTATGTCTTGGATGAAAAGGAGATCTGTCAGGTTGAGGCTGTAGAATTCCCTAGCCAACTAGGTTGAAGAAACTAGCTTGGAAAAACTGATTTATCTCTTGAGGATCAAGATCAAAGTGTATAGAGAATTGTGGCCTTCTATGGGCCCTTTTCCAGTTTCCTTTGTTATTATCATTTCTTCCGATGTTTTCATTTCTTCCCATGTTTCTTCCTCTACTAAAGAAACTCATCTTGAAGTAATAATCCAAAACATATCATGAAAATTTCTTAATAATCCATGCATTAACTCTACCTAAATATAATTAAAATTCGGTTTTTATCATTTACCACAGAAGCACATGTAATCCATCCATAAAATCACCAATTAATTGATGTCTGAACATGGAGTGAACATGGCTATTGGGAATATGAGGGGATTGTAATGAGTGCAAAGTGGTATAATGGTCGGGAAACACCATGAGTATTGTTTAAGCAATTTCAGAAAACAATAACACTAACATCCAAACACCAATCAATGCCCAACCTTTTCCTTTTAAAACCCCTTTCATTCTAATGAAATTCACAACAACAGAACAAGGAAAATTTAAATGTATCTAGGAAAGTGAGGGGTTTGTAATAAGATAAAAGTGATATAATGGTTGGGAATGAGATGGTTATTGTTCTGTTGATGAATTAAAATTTATTATCTTCAAATCATCATTTCCATTATTCCAAAAAAACTCTATGTTCAACATTCAAACTCAAGACCCAGCTGTCGCAAAAAACAAAAATATAAAAATCATTAGAACTGTCACCCCAAAATTCCCAAATTTCCTTTTCTTTTACACAGATATCCATTACTTGAGTGAAGGTGCAAGGAACTCTCTAACATCCAAATCACAATAACTCCAACCAAACAGGTAGGTCCGAGAAGAACCAATACAAACCCTTTACCTTCCTCATAAAATAACATAATCCAAAAGTTCTATAACAAGGATAGCTTGAAAATATTCAAATGGCTCTTATGTTTAATTTAATTAAACATTATAAAATCTTTAACATAAACCAATTTATGTAGGAATTATGGAACCATACAGGTCATGTTCAACTGTGCATGTTTAACATCATAGCATTGAAATAAAACCACTACAACCATCTTCATTCACTGCAAAATTTGTTTCCTTTTAATTGCAGTCTTTTAATTTCATATGTTGCTTAACAACAAAATGATCCCAGTAACAAACCTCATACCAACTAAGGGCACGATGGAGTGCAATATGTTCCAACGATAATTTGACATAAGGTTATTGTCAACCCTGCAATGCTTATCATGTGACATATTGGGTTCGAAGGTCTAGTGGCTTTATTCACCAGTGATCCACCAATAAAAATAGACCAAAAACACTCATAGGTAACGCACAACCAATTATTGAAGTAACATGTTTACTCACTGTTCAATCAGAACCAAACTCAAATTAAATCCCCAACATGTGTTTACAACCACCAAGACAAAGAGGGTCGGGTTCGACCGAAGGGAGAGAGTATTAGTTAATGGAGTTTATACAGTCAAAACTTTAACACCATCATCACAAACTATGACATAGTCGAATCCAATGTGCCACCCAAACAATTGTCCTCGTATACATTTAAGACTATAGGAGGAATTTCGATAGTGACACCATCTAAAAATCAATCATAGAACAAAAAACAAGCTTCACATTCACCCAACCAACTATCACATAAATTCAGACTGGGCCATGGTCGACACCTGGGGGGAAACCAAAACCTTGTTTCTCCATTTCATTCATAACAACAGTTCCCCCAGACCACGAAGGGTTGCAAACAACACCCACAAGTTGAACATAACAATTTATATGGGGAAAGATATAACAAAGGATGAAAATTCACCTATGACTGTGTGGCACATCAAGAAATAGAACCCATCGAAACCAAAACATCATTTCTATTAATGGAGGTAAACCTATTTCGAAATTGTAGAAGGAGTGAAACACATAGTCATAAAATACCATAGTTACCATAACCAGTCCCAAAAATAGAGTATCATGACCAATCTATTATCAACAACCCTAAAACCAAAGTGATCAACTATGATAGGGAACACCAATATCATTTGCGCAACCATAACCTCGAAATTCAATAGGAAATGAATCATAAACCATTTACAACATGCCAACCAACTCACACAGACAAAGCATACATATTCGCCACTGTAACTTTAGAAAGAAATAATACAACAAGAAAAATATAAGAACCAACTATCTATTCTACCTTCGAGCAGAGTGCATAATGAATGGAAGACAATAAACTCATACCGGTTGTGGAAAACACAAAGGAAAAACCAACAACTCTGTTATTTTCTCCAAAATCCAAGCAACACAGAGTAGCCACAGACCAAGACAAACATAATGTGAACCAAGGAGGGTGGCAACCTCATGGGTATGGTTGGAACGATGTGCAATAATTTCATGTCATTTCCAACATAAATGACCACCAACCCAAGTACGAGCATGCCATAAAATGTCCCCAAAACATTAGCATAACCAACCATATAATATGCCACAATTTGCAAAATTAAACAACGATTTACCACCTTGTTGTATGCAACCTTAACACCATACTTTATATCCATTGCTAGAGAAAGGGGATCACCACATCATCCACATTAAAATGTATCATAAGTAACATATAATATGATCATAATACCATATGTCTAACAAATCCCAAATTGAAAGGATGAATTTCCCTCAAAATAATAACATAACTATTGTCCACCATCATAACCATGAACAATGTGTGTGTGAGTTGAATCTTGAACCTTTACCATATTCAAACCAACCGTAATATAGAGATGCTTAGAGTCATGATAAAAGGCCAAACATAAGCACAACAATAATAACCAGGAGGTCCATTACACAACCCTTTAATTTACTCTACTCAATTTGCACATAACCAACCAATTTTCCTTGGAGAACATTTAGAAACGTGGACATATTATGCAAGGTAATCCTGAGTGTTGAGATAAAAAGAGTCATTCTTCATCATAATTCACATGATAGGGTCCCACCTATTTAGTTATTATATATATATATATAAGTATTTAAGCATTGCAACTCATTTTCATGTAGGGGTTTGAAGTCGCACTTTTGGGCATCAACGAACCTGTCATAAGTTCAACCTGCATCCTATAAGTATTTGATGTCCTTTCCTTCATAAGATCCATGGTTCTACAATCCTTATCTTCATGTCCTATAGACTTGCAGAAATTGCATAATGTACTCTTAGGAACTGTTTGATATTTTTGCATCAGTGGAAAATGATAGGGATCATTTCCATATATTTTACATATTTCACACCATACTCCTCCTGTACGTAAAGGATTCAACAATCCTTATCCAAAACATTGTGAAAATGTTGGGCATTGATTTTTTTCGTGTCCTTCTGTTCTACATAAGGTATGTTAGCGCCACCATTTTTTCTTTCCATTTAGAGTCAGTTTTTAGTCACGTTGTGACCCATGCATCCAAACATGTGAAGTCAGGTACGTAAAAATGATAGGGTCTAAATAAGTAAGTGGATAGTTGGCCCTTGGAAACGGGAAGGGGTGTCAGAGTTGAATCATGCGTAAAAAGTATGGGCATAGCATTCCTGAAGAGTCGGGTCCTGTCAAAAGTTAGTCTTTACGTGCCCCAGGTCGAGTCAAGTAGTTAATGGAATTCGTTTCGGTAAGTGCTGTGGCTATTATCAGTTCATCATGAGGGTCGAAGGAATAAAAAATCACGGCGTTCGCATCACGTATGGCCTACAAACCTTATTGCAAGTACCTTTCACGTAGGGATGTGTTATGGAAGATCTATGGTTCGATTCACAACATCTAGTCACCATGAATTCACTGTTCTTTGGCACAATTCTTCCTTTCATTTGAGCTATTATAAATCCTAGAGTTTCTACACCCATTATGTCCGCGAAATCAGATTCAGGTTGTGTTAGTAAGTTTTCTCGTAGTCCTAGATCGATCGAATTCTCCATTTTAGGAATCCTCTCAATATATTGTGCACAAGACACATACCGATCACGCCATGGTGACCTTTCATAACAAGAAAAAGGGTACACGTAGTGGCAGGATCGCCAGACTTGAGCCTCAGAGTGTTTGGGATTCTTTTGTACTCACAGTGGGTGTCCCCAAAGATTAAAAAGGGGTTTTCCCTTCACCCATGGAGACAAAGAAATCACACTATGCAGAACTTGGAGTGGAAGGAACTATGCAGGAAGGAAGGGAAACTATATAAAGTGGGTAAAAATAGCTTATAAATAGTAATAAAATAAAAAATTACTGTATCATTTTTATTTTTACTGAAATAGTGCAATTTGGACCAAAATACCTCCAAGATTCAAATGACGATTGCGGGAGCATCAGTCAATGAAATTACGAACTGTCCTGATCAGGGAACTCTTCATCTCATTCTCTTCAAATTCAGTGTATTACATTTTTGAATTAGGTTTCCATTTTTTAGTTTTTGAGGGCGTAAATTAGGATTTTTGGTATACACGGGCTGCCTTTGTTAAGTTCATGTGTACGACGAGGTATACGCCCCTGTGTGAACCACAGGGAGGATGTATTAATCCGTGCACGCGACTATGTGCAAAGAAATCCGCGTATAGGTACGCAAATGGCCAAAAGAGGGGTTCTAACTCAAAACATTGATTTTTTTTGTAGGATGGTCTTGGAATGGAGAGAGTGAGAGAATGAGGAGGTAGATGTAGCTGTGGATCGATATCTGGTGCATCAAGTGGCTCTAAAAATATGTGGCTTGTACAAATTTTGGGCTCTCAAAGGAATGAGGGCCCAAGTGAGGTTGTTGGAGATGTTGGTGGCCTACTGGGACCCTAATAGCAAGAGCTTTATCCTTGATGGAAAACCATTGAGGATCAAAGTAGAGGAAATCTACTTATTGACTGGTCTATCACGCCGAGGGGATGTTGTGAACCTGAAGTCATGCGGAGCAGGATGTGGGATGAAGATCAAGGAGTATATTGATGCCCACTGTGTAGCAGGGACTCCCAAGGTGGGAAGCCAAGTCCCCATCGAGGCAATAAGTAACCTCAGTTTGAAGATCATTATGCTCATGCTTACCAAGATCATAGTTTTGGCCTCATTGCATCAAGCATCAAGATCTCTTATATTTTACACTGTAGAGTGTGATATACCCACTGTCTATGATTGGTGTACCTCACTGCTGGCCAATATGAAAGGTCAGCTGAGAGAGTGCAAACAGGGGAGTAAGCGAAAATTTGGGTTTGCCTCTATTCTTTGCAGTTTCTTTTTTGAGTGGGTTCCAGGTCTGGGACCTATAGTGGAGATCCTTCCTAGAGAACCATGCGATCTAGCCATGGTGCGGTGGATCGAGGTCATGAGATGACAGGGGGGGTAGGGTATCAACGCCCTACAATGATGATTTTTTCTTCTGGTGGCGACGACAAGTCATTACTCTCGATGACTATCCCTACGCAGGGATCTATTTCAGAGGAGATATTGATATGCCACTTTCGTCTGGGGCCGCCTACGGTGATACAGGTAACAAGTTTTTAAATATTTCATTTTTTTGTATTTTTGTATTTAAGGAACAAATATATATATATATTGGATGGTGTTTAAACATTAACTAGACACTTGTGTAATCGTAGACGTGGGTCCATGATGACTAGAGGGATTTCTTCGACATAGACGGAGGAACCGGGGATATGAGGTGTTGGGAGGAGAAGCGGAGGGGGTCCTACAAAACATGCAGGGCAACCTGTCTCATTTGACACAGAGGATTCCTATGGTTCAGGTAGAGGATCTACCTGAAGCCATGTAGCGACAGGTGGTTGGTGTACCTAGACCATGGGTACGAATCTTTTAGCATCTCGCAAACGCCATGGTTTGCTACCATGACACACATCCAGTGCCACATGCATAGATGTAGTGGGATATGTATATCGGTTGTATATGTGTATTGAGGGTTTTAGCCCTAATTTTGTAATATAAACACCATATTTTGAAATATATAAAAAGGAATCTTCAGCTTTACTTATATCTTACAATGTGTACATTGATTTAATTTTTTTCTTTGCTTTATTAATGCGACAAATGCCAATCTAAAATGTAATTAGCGTAGGCATCAGATACATGATTAGAACTCATAGGAATGTGATAATATGTAATAAAATCAAATTTTCATTCTAAAAGACGTACCCGCAGGAATCAATGGAGTAAAGTAGGATCAAGCACACGGTAACAACCATTCAAATGACATACTACTAACTGGGAATCTAGGCGAACTTCTAAAGAGTGAATACCATGCAAAATAACATCGCACAAAAGTTCTATGACAACGCTATATTCAGCCACATTATTCGTGGATGGCCCTAGGCATATGCCACTTGAATACATGAGCATACCCTTGAGTGAGTAAACCACCCAAGCGACTGAAGATAAGTTCTGTGTATGACGATTGGTTCCATCTGTGAATCCTAGGTAGACTGAAGATTCTGTTGACATCTACCAACAAAGGGAAAACTCAATAAGCAAGCTAAATACAAAAGAAAAGGGGGGAAGAGATGTATATACACTAAATTTCATTAGTATACAAAGAATTCCGCCCAAGCCTAGGGCTCAAGCATAATACCTTTTCAAGTAGAGCCCATTTCTGGGCTCGGCCAATTTATTCTCTTCATAATCTTCTAACTCGTAGGCTCCTTTTTCTAGAACACGTCGCACGATGTAAGGACTGTGCCACATGGGTCTAAACTTGCCTTCCCCTAGAGGTTCTTTAGCTTGGTCATACAAGAGGACCAAGTCACCCTCATCATACAACTGGGGACAAATAGACTTATCATACTGAACCTTGACACATTTCTTGTTTGCTTCGATAGCTGTAAAGGCGTCTCGACATTTCTCTTCAAGACTCTCTAGGTGCACAATGCGTCGCTCTAAGTATGAAGTGTCAGGTAGGAGATCGACTGCCAACTTGAGAGAATGGATTTTGCATTCAATAGGAAGGATCGACTCCACACCATGCACTAACTGAAAAGGGGAAAAATCAGTGGCAGTCTTAACCGAGGTTCGGTGTGCCCAAAGCATGGGATATAACATGATGTGCAAATTGGAATTGCTTCGACTGACAGTTTTATGAAAAATGGTCTTGAGAGACTTGTTGATGGCCTCTACTTGCCCATTTTCCTGGAGGTAATAAGAGGATGAATGACCATGTCTAAACCCCAGCTTAGATGTTAGTTCTACCATCATTTCATTCTGAAAGTGACTTCCATGATCAATGACAATCTCACTTGGGATAACGAACTGGGCGATAATTTGGTTGAACATGAAGAAGGATGCAGTCTTCCCATTGGATTTTATGGTAGGAATGGCCTTAGCCCACTTATTAAAGTAGTCGATGGCCACAATAATGTGTCGATTCCCCCCAGCCGAAGTTCGGTTGCAATCGATGAAATCTACCCCCCACTTGGTGAAGGGACCGACGGTAATGACTGGGTGAAGAGGGGCTAGATGCGAGCACATTTTTTGAGTGAATACCTGGCAGGGGTGACACTTATTAACCTCTTTGATACAATCTTTAAATATAGTAGGCCAGAAATAATCGGCTCGTAGGATTTTTTGGGCTGTCACAAACCTGGATAGGTGACCACCACAAGCCCCTTTGTGGAAATCGTTTATGACTAATTCAACTTCCTCATGAGTTAAGCAACGACGCAAGATATTATCTACTCCTCGAAAATATAAAGTGTCGCCAACTATGGTATACTTTTTGGATTGGTATCTAACATGCCATCGATCATCTTGCGAGAGATGCTAAGCAAACTTCAAGGTTTGCAGATATAAAACAATGTCTCCATACCAAGGGTCGGATGATGAGACAAGGAAAATGTGTTCATTCGCAAATGAATCAACATGGATAATATCCTCGTCTAATCGTGGAAAATCAGATATTAACTCTGTAAAAACTAGTGATTTCTTGGACTTGGTCGAAGAAAAGTCGAGATCGAATTCTTGTAAGATGACAATCCATTTATTATATTTCCCCCCTATGATACACCTGGTAAGGACGTATTGAAATGGATTGACATCAACAACCATTGTAGTCTTGCAAAGAAATATATAGTGACATAAACATTGGACTATGTGAATGAAAACCAAAGCTCGCTTTTCAACATGAGAGTAATTAAGCTCAGGATCGATTAGATTTTGACTAAGATAGTAGATGACATGCTCATGGAGCTCATCATCCTCCTGAACTAGAACCATACTAATCATCTCTGCAGACGCAACAATATACAACAAGTAATCTCTACTGTAATCAGGGGATTTTAGCAAAGGGGCTGATACCAAGGCTTTCTTCAAAGTGTCAAAAGACTCATGGGCTCACTCATCCCAGATAAAAGGTGTGTCCCCCTTCAAGAGGTGCATGAAACCCTTAGTGATATTGGCATAATTCGCTATGAACCGACGTAGAAAATTAGATTTCCTTGTAAACCTTGAAGTTTTCTAATCGTGCGTGAGGGAGGCAGCTGAAGTATTGCCTCAACCTTAAGAGGATCTACCATTATCCCGGTCTCAAAAACTAAAAATCCTAAGAGATGGCCAGACTTAACGCAAAATATGCATTTGTGAGGGTTTAACTAGATTCTATAGCAACAACATCTTTCAAAAACTAGTCGAAGGTGTATAACATGATCCACTCTCTTGTGAGAGTGAGCAGCAATATCATCAAGGTAGGCTTCGACTATGTGCTTGAGATCGTGAAAAGAAAAATTCATGGCACGTTGGAAGGTTGCTCTAGTATTTCTAAGGCCAAAAGGCATTTTTCGGTATGAAAAAGTACCCCAAGTACATATAAATGTCGTCTTGTGTTGGTCCTCAAGTTTGATCTAGATTTGGTTATAGCCTAAAAATCCATCCATAAAATAAAATATCTCTCTTCCTGCACACTCATCGAGAATCTGATCAATGAAAGGCATGGGGAATTTATCTTTAGGACAATCCTTGTTTAGGTTGTGAAAGTCCATACACACATAGATGGTTCCTTGCTTTTTATTCACAGGAATGGGGTTGGATACACATTTGGTCAAGGGAACCGGGTAGATGAAGCCAATGTTAAGTAGCTTCTCTACCTTTTCCTTAATAAAAGGGGCCTTCCTGGGATTTATAGCTCTAAGACATTGTTTAGCATCCAGATAAGTTCTAATCTCGTGTTCGACAATTTGAGGGTTGATCCCTGGCATCTCTTCATATGACCAAGCAGATACATCTCGAAATTCTTTGAAGAGTTCAGTGAAGATCATAATTGCTTCTGGCGAACAATCCACACCTATATTTATGTTCTCAATCCTGTCAGGGGTATGAGAGATATCGATCAAGATGGTAGGATAAATACTCACCATATTTCCTTTGGTGTAAATGATGTGTGTATCAAGTGGAACTATGATGTGATCAACTATCTCACTCAAGGTATACTAAAAGTCATCTTGCTCGATTCTTTCAAGACTTGGGAGAGAATAAGATCGATGATGCATATCATCCCAAGATCTCTGAGAACCATTCATGGCTTCGAGGATGGATTCATTCGAAGGCAAAGTATCATCTAAGAAATCATGCAAACAAGACAACGAGGTGTCCCATACAAGCCTAAGAATAAGATCCTCCTCATTCGTCTACGAGGTAACAGGATCGGGATCGGCGAAAGAGTCAAGAACAAATTGATACACAATCTCCACTGTCAATAGTGGCATAGCCATGCTAGCATGCAACTGACCTTCACTCAATGAAGTCGTAGAAGGTAGGGTCCATGGATCACTAAAATAGGAAGTGTGGAAAGGAATGGACCTCCCTGTTGAAGCAAGCCTACTAGACATGATGTAAATGTGGTGAATCAGTGCTAAGAAGTCAAAGGTACCCATGAGGGAAGAATACATTTTGATGCTGATATTCTCAGTTGCCAGCTGATAATTTTTTATCACAAGTATTGACGATCCAACAGATGCGTTAGTACTAGAGTATGCAAAGGATAACTGGTCGATAGTCACGATCTCCCCTTGATGAGGAAAATAAAGTATACGGAAGACCGAGGATATGACAATGACCATAGCATGGGTCCAATTGCGATCTAGTAATAGGTTATAATCAAGAGGTGCATCAACTACCTCTACCTCCACCTCTACCATCTTCCCACCTAACTGGACCGGAAAGGAAGGGATAATACCACAAGGGGGGAAGGAATGACCATCAAATGCAGTCAACATGTTCGACTACTTGTAAAGGGTTGGAGAGCCGAGAGCTTTCCAACAGACCAGGGACATCATGCAGGTGGAAGCACCTTCATCAATGACTGCTCGTTTGATAGTATACTTGGAATACTCCATGTGGATTTGGAAAGCCACATGGTAAGGTAAGCAAGGCTTCACATCCGTGACTTCAAACTTGATAACTTTCGAGCCACTAGGTTCTAGAGCTACTAAGGCAGAGAGTAAGGCATTCATCTGTGATGGACACGTTTGGAGTACCTCCAAATCTGACATCGCACAAGGGGTTTGGCTGAGATCCTTAATGATAGAATAGTTCTGGGTGGCTCTAGCATTAGGGTTGTGAGTAGAGCACTTGAGTACTCCTTTCGGAATACGAGGCGGTGGCTCTGGTTTCTCAATCTGTAGGTTCATCCCCGGAGGGGGAGGAGGAGCTTCTAGATCAGTACTAGATTTTGAAGAGCTATAATCTCGAGAACGGGTGGCTATATCAATTTTTGCGTTGACTATATTGATACAAACACAATCGCCATCTTGCGATGGTGGGTTTTGACTTCCACTGGACGCATTTCCAACGTTCAAAGAGCTTGAGGCTGAGTGATGGTTGTAAGAGAATGGATTCGTTAGCACATCAGGTGGTAGATTTAAACGTTTTCTAGCCTTCATGAGTTTGGGGCATAAATGTGTAAGGTGGTCATCAGTACAAAGTTTACAAGGCAAATTCACCTTACGTTTTTCTTTCTTTCCCTCTCCAACATTATCATTCTTCTTCCCATTATTATATTTGTCCTTGGGTTTGTTACCATTTTTCCCACCCTTGCGATTGTTTCGACCTTTCCTTTTATTCCCATCTGGTTTTTGGTCACCATTTGGGTTTTTCGACAATTTCACAGATTGTACATCCACCGACTGGGTGGGTTTGGAGGATGCAGATGAAGCTGATCCTCCAACATAATTTGTCACCGAGTCTGTGGACTTTACATTGGCAGACCCTACAATGCCATCAACATGAGGTCTGGGTTTTTGCCTAGGATCGTAATTTGACCATGGTGCTTCTGGAAGAAGGTGGTATAACATCCTATACTGAGTCTATATTAAATCTAACTACTGGGCTCTAAAGATAGCTTCTTCCTCATTGGAGACCCTGGAAGTAGCAACATCCTTTGAGATAGGAGGGTGCAAAGACTTTAAGAACCATTCTAGGAGAAAATATGGGGATATAGGAGTCTTAATCAACTGCCTCCATGTACGCCATTCCGGAATATGATCCAAGATGTGAGTGGCGGTGTCTTGGCGTAAAGTCAACAACAGTTCGAGGCCAAAATCATAACGAATGGGCAATTGAAAGTGGTTGAGAAATGCCACCACCAACTGATTAAATGACCCATATGTCCCCCTAGGTAGCTCAATGTACCATTGCAAAGCAACTCCAATGAGAGTGCATTGAAACAATTGTAATCTAATAGAATCATGGTTTAGTGAATTCGATGAGCACCAAAGGTGAAAGGTAGTAACGTGTTCACCATGATCCTCTCCATTCTTACCCTCAAACTTTGGAATGTCCGAAGGAAGTTTGGTGGGGACGGGGGGCCATGTGGGATCATGACTCATTGGGTCATTCATTAACTTAGACAAGTCTAGCAGATTGAGCGTGGCCAGAAAAGGAATACAGGGTTGTGACATATGGCCCCATCCTCCCGTGAAAGATTTTGTGTTGGGAACTGCATTCTACCCAGGATTCTGGTAAGAACCAAAGCCCTGTCTGGAATTATAAGGCTCTCCTCCGGGCTGATTCTTAAAGGGTGGGTTGGGTATCATTCCGGCAGGAATGTTCTGATAAGGATTGTGAAAATTTCCCCCAGCCGGATTAGATCCGGGCTGCTGGTTAATAAAAATGCCCCCAACTGGATTGGATCCGGTTTGGGGGTTGCCCAAAGTGTAAGACTAACCTCCTCCAAGTGGGAACCCAGAGGATTGAAGTGGATTCGTCATGCCAAAAGTATTGGTCAGAATCGGCACCAAGGAGGTAGGGGTATAGGGTGGAACCTGTCCACCAGCTGGGTTGGTCCATCCAGCTATAGAAGGATTAGAATCGAGGTTAAAAGAAGGGACACTTCCTATATAAGGGTTCATTTGGGGGATATGAGAACCACCAAACGGAAAAGGAGTGTAAGGAGGTGTAGTGCCCCCAAGTCCAAGGCTAGCGTTAGGGCCATCAGCTAGGATGACAGTTGAAAACTACGAAGTGAAGTTAGGCATACCATAAGAAAATGGACTAGAAGCCATAGGGATGGACTGAACATTGTAACTCGGTGAGTGACCAAAACCCCCAAAAGGGTTTGAGGCAAGAGATGAAGCATTAACTATAGGTCGAGCCACAGTACTGGTATAAGCCTCCGACACTACAACTGTAGTGACTGCAGGAGTCGAAGGGGTGGTTGAAGAAATCCTAGTGTTATGAAGACTAGACTCAGTACTCATCCTTGTAGAACCACAAGTTTGAAAGGTGGATGTGTGTGTACCACTTCTAAAAACTCTATGCCTTTTAGAAGGCAAGAAATCAAAATCCGGTGGTAACTGTAACAACCGACAGGACCGGAGGGGAAGCTAGTCCAACTCCACGATGACTTATGACTATACAAAATAAAAATATATCCTAAGGCCAGCTAGTAGTCAAAGAGCATACCAAAAATTCAAATGGCCAATATGCATGCAAATGGGCTAAAGTGGTTGAGTGGCCTCCCTCACTAAAGAAGGTATGTCTCATCCAAGAGGGACCTGAGACTCCTCGCTAATGTTTGGAGGTAACATAATCAGTTATAGGGGCCCTCGTGGGCTTAACAACTAGTCGGTCAGATCCCCCCGGAGAGGTAATCCTCCATAAAGGTTGTGTGTTGTCCGACCCCTATTTGACCTAGGGTACAAGCAAAATAACCCCTGCAAGTAACCTATGAGATACCTAAGTCAAGAAACTAATAAAACACTATATAACCGATGCACAGGCAAGCATTCATAAGTCCGGATCACCGTATGGGCAGGGTAGAGAAGCCCGAAACCTTGAAAGCACTGCCTCTCACAGAGGTATGGGTACTAGCAAGATCCCGAAATACAAATAAATCCACAGAAATATCTCTGACACTAGGTGAGTATCCAGGGGTTATCCCTTTAACTAACTTCGCATTACCTCTTGATTAACTCTGGTGTGAGCGGAGCCTCCTAATCTTACCAATTATATAATGGACTTCTCAACTCCTTGTCTTAGACACATATGTTGATTTAATTTCCTTGGAGAAGTTTACTCACAAAATTCTATTCCAAGGCACTAAATCCTAGACTCGTTTGTGCACCCTAAAAATAAAATCATGACTAATCAATTTCAGTTTAAAGCATAAATTTTATTGGCCGTGATTACTCAAAAGGGTATGGAAGAGAAACTCGTGATGTTATGACTATGCAAGAAGATAATATGAATCTAATGCAAAGTCTATCTTTAACTTTTTAATGAATGATATGCTAATAAAAATAGTGCAATTTTCAATTTCAACTCTTCAATTCAGAAGTAAAATGCAATCTTTCGCTAAATGCACTAAGTTAATGATAAAGGTTCAAAGACAAAAATACTAACCAATGAAAAATGCCTATTTTTTGTATTTTCAATATATTAAAGAGAAAATGCATGGACTGAAAAGCAACCTGATATATAAATTATACTATGTATAAATGAAATAACTTCAAGCGGAATACCAAGAAGCTAAGCAAACAACCCAGGGTTCAAGGACAAACCAAAAATGAAAAACAATGAGAAAGACTACGCCCAAAAAAATCAACTCCCAACAGGTTTCCTGTCAACCCAAAGAAGCTCAACAGGCACTATAGAGACCTAAGAAGGCTCAACAATCATCAAATCCCACCCAACAATCACTAAACCAAGAAAACAAGCAAGGGAAAGTGGTATACGTGACTGTTCAGGGAAACAAGGCATATACACACATCTAGCAGTGAGACATCACATGTGTGTAGGCGACTGCCAAGGAAATAGGGTGCGTACAGGCTTGAAAACAAGGCTAGATAAGGGTAAAAAGGTTGAAAACTCAGACCTAGAGTGAACAGAATCTGTCAAGCAGTGATATGACAAGAAACACAAAGGAAAAAGAGCAATGCAAGAAGAAGAAGTACTTCAACCCTTAGAAGGAAGATCTTTCCCCAATGGAGTCACCAATTCTGTTATGAAGGAAAAAATCTCTATGGCCAAGGGTAAAGCACAACAGACAGGTATGACTGCAGAAATCAACTCAATTCCATTGTATATTATATAAACTAATGTGCAAGATAAGAAAGAGGCCTACCTTGATCCAACGTTTGATGATGTTCCATCGTTGAGCACTTCGACCCACAGCTTTATACCTGCAATAAGTTCTTAACAAATGAGCATAGCAAGTACATGGTGATAGTATAAAGGGGTTATCACATTAGATAACATAATCCATTAATAAACATTACAAACATTCTCATGGATAATAATCATATATTTGCACGATACCAATAGGACGGGAAAGGAGTA
>SNQJ01S0053296.1:45699-55894 GCA_010110895.2 Picea sitchensis
CATAGGAGAGAGATAATGAGGTTCTCTCAACAATAGGGAAAGAGCTTGGGGGCTGAACACTGTGTTTAGACTTGAGGGACAAAGGGATGCAGACTCAATATGAAGTAATTTCTCCAGAGTAACTTTGCTTTCAAAGTTGAATGCTTTCTCCTCCTTTTCCATAGCTCGGAAATGTGTTTTTATAGTCTTCAAAATGCAACTGAAGGGCCGAGTCAGAATGTTTCCAGTATATGGAAGGCCAAGGATCAGAGATCTCCTATCGTGACATGGAAACCTGACTCCATTTTGTATTTTTTGGAACAAATCTCGATGTATGCAGGCTGTAGTGGAGCAGCCTGTGTATACGCATGTTGTATGGCAGATAGGGCACGCATATGTGGAAAAATGTGTATTTTTGGCTCTGGATTCATAAAAAAGGGATGAAAAGTCTACATAGGGAAATGGAAAAAGGTCCTCTGTGCAAGATAACAATGGTGGGGAAAATCTTGATATAACACCCATTTCCCCAACAATATATACCTCAGAGAAGGGGCAGACCAAGGAAGAACAAGGAGGCTGAGGAATTTCGAATCTCAGATGAGCCACACACATGACTGATCACTGAGAAATTACTTATGTGCATTGTCCACTTGCAGCCTTTGGAAGGCACCAACCGAGAAAGTGGGAGAAGAACGAGGAGGATGGATGCCATAGGTTCAAATGATCAAGAGACAACTCAAAAGTTGAAACAAGCAAAGCTAGCTATTGTCGAACTGTACCAAGAAAACAGGGAGCTGAGACAACAGTTGGCGACGAAGATCACAGAAGATCACAGAAGAATCAATAGCATGAGGTCGCCAAGGGAATGCGACATGGCTCAAAAGACAACTCTGGGAAGTGTAGGATACGATTTCATAGCTGTGTGAAGCACAACGACTGTCAGAAGAAAGTTATGCCAGACACTCCAGAGAAGGTGAAGCGGCCGAAGGAATATCCCGCACAACTCTCTCCAGTGAGTAGAAGAAACAATATTAGCCAAGTTCTTTCCTTCATTCACAAACATAAGGCAAATCTTGACAATTCTTGAAGGAAACATCGCCCAACACATTTTTCCTTTTTTATAATGGCTGTGATTTTCTACAGCCACTTACCGTGCACACTTCCCCAACAGGATGAGTGTGCAACAGAAAACCAAAGCCGTTACAACAGACAGTGGGACCCTGACATACACTTTTCCACCTAGATACCAGATCGACAATCGAATCCCCGTGGAGGATTACAATGATCATGATGTAGCCAGATGTACCTTTTGTCTATTTTTGGNAGTTATGTAACGCAGAACAGTCGGTTCCCTAGTTGTAGGGATAGAATTTAGAAGAGTAGGGTAGCCCAAGCGACGCCCTCGTTTATATATTTGATCTTTTCGATGTAAGACAGGTTGGTTGGAAAAATTGGTATAAATAGTAGCTATTGTATGTAATTTGAGTTCTACTGAAACTTAATGCAAAAGTCCTGTAACTTTGATGAAAAGATTATAATTGTAGCAGTTGGATGTATTTTTTTCCCTTTCTTGAGTATGTACTTCCTGTTATCTTTTTCCATATCTTTTTCTGTTTATTTTAGAATGAATTTTCGAACCTG
Organism: Picea sitchensis; assembly: GCA_010110895.2. Lineage (NCBI taxonomy): Eukaryota > Viridiplantae > Streptophyta > Pinopsida > Pinales > Pinaceae > Picea > Picea sitchensis. The sequence goes on from SNQJ01S0053296.1 coordinate 47,320, forward strand.
TGGATTCGCTGTGAAACACCCCTTGTTTGTGCCACTTAGACAAAACATTTTCCTCTAAAATCTAACTCTAAATTCACTCACGACGGTGCTCCGAGTTACTTCCTGTAATTTCTATCCGTCACACATTACCATTTTGCACCGAAGACTATTTCTCGCATAGCCTTTATCCTCTCAAGGTTCATTCACTGAGTCATTTGTTTTCGTTGTTTCCTCGAATCGAACCCATAGCCCATGTCTTATTTTCTTGCACCAATGTAACCAGAACCCATTATATCAAAGGTGTTGAATCTATCCACTTCTTTAAATCCATATCCAGGTCCAAAAGGCTAGTTTCGGGCCTCAAAGTTGGTTGAAAAAGTTACCTTCGTCATTTGTTTATCAACCGAACATATTTACGGAGTGCTAACATTGTGGCACCGTTGTTGGGGACAAAATTGAATATATTTTCCCTGGGAGAATGACTAACATTGCAATTTGACCCCTGAGGGTAACAGAGGGACAAACATTTGCATCAACTAAAACCTTTACCCTGGAGACTCCAGTTGAAAAGACCAGTAGCATAAATTAGCACAGTTCTGGAATCTTGGCTCTGAAGACGATCTATACTAGAGAAAATCCTGACCTAAACCCTACAGATCTTGTGTACGACCCCAAGATGATTCTTCACAAGACTATAGAGAAAGCACCGAACTCATTCTATTTCCTGGACATAAGCCTTTCCTTACCTAAAGACGGCGTGCAAATCATTGACGACCTAGAGTTTGACGAGTTATTCGAGCAAACCCTGTTTAGGTCTACGTCGGAAACGAACTTGGATGAGATAGTTTTCAACCAAAAGAGATTCCAAGCCCTAGTGTCTAATAACATCCCTCAATTCCCAAGCCCTCCTATACCCATGGCCACTAGATTCACCCCCCTCATTCTTCCCTCCCAACTTCATGATTTTCCCCAAAATTACATCTAGAGGATCAATCTCTATGACGTTGAAGGGGACGTTTCAGCCCAGAAACATCTAGACCGATTCAATGACTTCGTTGACCTAGAGGAGGTAGACTATGCAGACGCAAAAATGAGGTTATTTGCGTAGAGACTTTCGGGGGAGGTGAGGAAATGGTTCAAATCCCTCTCACCCGCAAACATTCGAGACTTCGCCGCATTTGATACGTCTTTCATTAATAAATGGGGAGACAAGAAAAACCCTCTACAAATGTTAACACAATACAATAATATGAATAAGGTGCCAGATGAGATGGTGCAAGAATTATCAGCCCATTTCATGAAGGTGTATAACTCGATTCCTGCAGAAGTCAACCCACCCCCTGGAGCTGCGTAGTTGTGTTACGTCGACGCTTTCAACAACGCTTTCACCTTGTTGTTGAGAGAGAGAAGATAAGTAATCCTAGATGCGATAATGAGCAATGCGATCGAGGTCGATCTGAATATGATGGGACCGGGGAAGATCAAACTAAGATTCAACAGAGGCGAGAAGAGGCCCCAAGGAGACGCACAACCATCAACATCGATATTCGTAGATGCAAAATTTGACTTAATGATGAGAACCATGGAGAATCTAATGGAGAAAATGTCTATGGGAAATAGACCCACTGCTCAGGAAAAGCAATACCCCTATCCCAGGAATCAGGACCTCAGGAGGGGTCAAGCCCGTTAGATCAGACAGAGGGATCAGAGAGATCAAGGTGACCAGCAAACAAGGCCTCCTTTCCAAAACAACTATGCAGATGAAGAATTCGACCAGATTTTTGAAGAACAAATGCATTGTTGTGATGACAAGAAACCGTGTGTATTTTTGACAAAGAGCAGAAAATAAATTTTTATGCTAGAGATGGATGACGCATGGATTGGGGAAACTGATGATGCACTGTCTTGGGAGATGGAAGAGTTCAGAAAGGGTTACTAGAACACCATCATACAGTTTCATAAAAGATACAACCTCAGGAGCAAGGAAGTGTCTACTGAGCCTCAAAAGACAAATCCCGTGAAGAAACCTCTGGTAGACACCCCTTCCACAAGCTACACGAGGACAGAAAATGAAACCTAGGATGCAACAGAGAAGGCAAAGTCAAAGGAAGAGGCCCCGAAGAAAACTCCCAACACAAGCCGAGAAGCGAGTGGAAAAGAGGTAGAGAGAGCTTGTCCTCCTTTTAATTTTGAGCATGAAATGGATAAAATCAAAATATCTATCTTGTTCAATGAACTCATCAGAAAGGGAGAGTATCGAGAGAAGATTATTAAAATGTTGAAAATGGAAGGGACCCCCGATACTTTGAATGTACAAGACGATCACCTTGCTATTATTTTTGGTTCGCGCATTGAGGAGATGAGCGATATCGAAGACGTACCTCCATTCTACGTTAGTCTAAATGTTCATGAAATGACCCTACATAATGCTATGCTAGATTCTAGCATGTCGCACAACCTCATGCCAAAGGTGATCATGGATGAATTGGGTTTGGATATCACCAGGACCTAGATTGATATTTTCTCTTTCGATTCGAGGAAAGAAGTGCTTGGGTCTCATTAAGGACTTGGTTGTGTCATTGGCCCAAATCACTTCGAAGAACATGGTTATGGACATGGTCGTGGCGGACATACCCCCTAATTTTGGCATGCTGTTGTCCATATCATGGGCCGCAAAGTTAAAGGGGACCTTGCAAATGGACATGTCATACACCACCATTCCTATTTTTGGCCAAGACAGATGGTTGTACAGAGAAGTGCTGCTGAAATACATAGTGAGTAGTAAGACGCAGCCAAATAAACACCCCATATACTCCATTGACACTAAGGTTGGTTCTTCTATTTTCTACAATGGCTTAAGTTTTGAAGAGGAAGAGCCAAAATTCATCGCAACGGCCGATGAGGAAACCGCGCGAAAAGAAACAGAGTGTGGTGACCTAAAAGAACGTGTGAAAGGTGAGGTATGGAACATGAGTTTTGATGGTGTTGTTAGAAAGGAAGGAGAATGTGCCAGCATGTGGGTAAGGCCCCCTGAAGTAGGCACGAAGTTGCGTTGATACAAGATTGCGTTTAAATGCATGAACAACATGGCCGAGTATGAGGCACTGATTTTGGGCCTAAAGGTGTTGAAATAATTAGGCGCAAAGAAGATAGCAGTGCGTGGAGACTCATAAAAAGTCATAAAATAAGTTAAAGGCATATACCAAACAAAGAACCCCAGGCTGAGAGCGTACATAAACATGGCACTAGACCTCCTCGAGGAATTTTCAAAGTATGACATATTTGTTATCCTGAGGGAGAAAAATCAAATCGTCGATGCATTGGCCACCTCGGCCTCAGTTTTTAATATCCCCATATTCCCAAACAAAAAATATGAAATTGAAGTCAAACATAGGCCAACAATGCCTGATAATATAAAATACTGGCAGGTGTTTGAGGACGAGAAGAAGGTAGAAATATTTCTTCAAATGAGAGACGAGTTTTCTAATACAAACATTGATGACGAATGGTGTTGTGATGAATATGGGAGTGCGGATGCATGCAATAATGATGACCCTTTCTAGAACCAGATCGCGGGAAGGGACATAATTCAACTGAAAAATAATATCATTCTAAAGGGGTTAGTGCCACTGAAAAATATGTTTGACGAAAATGATGTGGCCAAAAATCCCAAGATCACTGCAAGCTAAGAGGACACGGAGGACTGCAACATCGGGATTGAGGAGAACCTGAAAATGATAAAATTATTGAAAATTCTCAGTCCAGAGGTCAGGCAAGACTACCTCAAGCTCTTGAAGGATTTCCCTGACGTTTTCACATGGAGCTATGATGATTTGAAGGTGTATGACACCAAAGTAATTCCACATGTCATCCCTCTCAAAAAAGACCAAAAGCCATTCAAACAGAAGCTGCATCGGATAAATCCCCTGTTACTACCACTGATTGACAAAGAGGTAAAGAATATTTTTGACGCTACGATTATTGTTTCTTTGTGATTCTCTAAATGGGTAGCTAATTTGGTGCCCATGAGAAATAAGAGAGGTGAGATAAGACTGTGTGTAGACTTCCAAAATTTAAACAAAGTGTCCCTCAAGGATCACTACCCTCTTCCAAAAATGGACTATATCCTGCAAAAGGTGGCGGGGTCCCAGAAAATGTCTATGTTGGACAGTTTTTTAGGGTATAATCAGATCATGGTCCATCGAGATGATAGAGAAAAAAAATATTTCACAATTCCATGGGGAATGTTCATGTACGCTAAGATTCCTTTCGTCTTGGTGAATGCTGGAGCCACTTTCCAGAGGGAAATGGGCATCGTGTTTTCCAACAAAAGGACAAGTTCATTGTGATCTATCTGGATGACATCACAATATACTCTGCCTCTAATAAGCAACACCTTGAGAACCTAAAGAAAGTTTTCCAGAAGTGTAGGAAGTTCGACATATCGCTAAATCCAAAGAAATCACATTTCAAGGTGGAAGAACGGAAGCTGTTGGGACACATTATCTCCAAGGAAGGCATTAATATAGACCCCAATAGGTTTGAAGGAATCCTGAAGATCGACACTCCGCGCAATAAAAATCAAGTGCAATCCTTCCTGGGAAAGGTAAACTTCTTAAGGAGATTCATCCCGAACCTGGAAGAAATCATAAAGCACATAACCTGCATGCTTAGGAAGGGAAACAAGATCAAGTGGAACCCAGAGGCCAAGGAGTCTCTTGAAGATATCAAGGTGGTGCTGACTAAAGATCCTGTGCTAGCCAGTCCATACTTTACGAAAGATTTCATCCTATTTTCATTTGCCTCACAACACACTATTATCGGTGTGTTGTTGCATAAAGATGAGTAGAACTTCAAAAAAACCATAGCCTATTTCAGCCAGACCTCGNCCTTAGTGAAAGCTTTGAAAGAGTTTAGGATGTACATATTGCACTCCCATGTCATTGCTTATGTATCCAACAACTCGATAAAGGATATCTTGACTCAACCTGACCCTGAAGGGAGAAGAGGAAAGTGGATAGAGGCGATGATGGAATATGATGTTGAGATCAAGCCTACAAAACTGATCAAAGGTCAAGGCCTTGCAAAGTTAATGGCACAGTCGGACTACGACGTTGTGGGGATAAATTTCATTGTTGATATGTCAGAATGTCCTCAAGAAGAAACGACTGCATAGGTATCTCAAGAGTTCATCGATTCACCGTGGTATGCAGACATCATCTATGTTTTGGTGAATCTCAAGGCCCCTCCAGGCGTAAGTAAGATTAAGGCCAGATTTCTCAAACTTAAAGCGGTTAAATTCTGCATCCTGGAAAACTCACTCTACTAGAAGGAACCCGGGGGAATATTTCTAAGTTGTTTGCTAGAAAATGATGCGAAGAGGGCCATGCAAGAATTTCACAAAGGTGATTGCGGAGGACACCACTACTGGAAAACTATTGCACACAAAATTCCAAGGGCGGGTTAATACTGGCCTACAATATTCACTGACGTGTATAAAGAGGTCTCCAGCTGCCATGAATATCAGATTTTCGACAGGAGAAGAAAGATGCAACCGATGCCACTAAAGCCGATCTCAGTTGAAGAACCTTTCATGCAGTGGAGTCTGGATTTCATAGGGGAAATAAACCCACCATCCTCCACACATCACAAGTGGATACCCACGGCCAATGAATACTTCACAAAATGGATAGAAGCCATCCCCATGAAGAAAGATATTGACGCAGTCATCATCCAATTTCTGGAGACAAACATTTTTTCGCGATTTGGATGCCCTGTCAAGATCATAACAGACAACATGACCGCATTCAAGTCCAAGAGGATGGAAAAGTTTTGTCAGTATTACAATATAACCCTGGGGCATTCCACTACGTACTATCCACAAGAAAACGGGTTAGAATAATCCTAAAATAAGAGCCTAACTAGTATCATCAAAAAACTGTTGCAAGACAACAAGAAATCTTGGCATAAAAATATTATCTATGCATTGTAGGCAGATCGGGTTACCACCAAGAAGTCCATATCAATGTCGCCTTTTCAGATCATTTACGACGCAGACGCAATATTCCCTACCTCACTGGGGCCACCCATTAGAAAGTTGTTGCAAGAGCAGGAGTGTTGGGCTTGAGATATGATCAATTTTATGAAAGTTATTAGACACTTTTTCCGAATGTACATATGTGTTTTTCATGTTTTGGAGAAGCTTTTTGAAGAATTTTGTGCTAAAACGATATGATCTACACCAGGTATGTATGATTCGTGTTTTATGTTGATCTTGAGTATAATTCATTATGTTTTTATGTTTCCAAGAATCTAATTCACGTTTTTTGGTGTTACAGGGCAAAATCGCATCATGTTTCTGCTTCCAGTACTCCATTCGACACTATTACAGGAATCTAACTTAAATCTTAAATTGTGGGAGCATGAAGTGGAATCTGAAAATTCTGGCACATGGGTTTTGTGCGTAATATGCCCAATTAGATCGTGGGATGTTTCCTAAAATTATGAATGGGTTAAGAGTAGTTCCTGGTTTTCAATTCTACATACGGTACTCGGTCTGGCACTCCGTCCAGCACCTCGTCTTGCACAAAAACGGTGGGCGATTTGGTGGTTATGGCATTGGTGACCAATAGTTGGAGAATCAAAGACATGGTTTTTTCTAGTGCTTATCCCCTCTAGCTATTGAACTCTTGACAACTCGATTTTGGGTTGTTATGGTCGTTGATTATTGGCTTGCTCTATTTCGGCAGTTAGGGCACCATTAATGTAATTTGCTATTTTTAGAAGTGGTTCGACCCTCCAATGGTCGACCACTTGGTCTGTAAAGATTATAAATACCACTGTGGTGGTCATACAATGGCTAAGAAGTAGTGTTTTAGAGGCAAATACGATTTTGGCTCTGTTTTGCCATTTTCGTTTTGCTAGACTATGTAAAACCTACGTTTTTAGTTTTAATGGTGAAATCATTGTGCTAAAGTTCGTGGTGTCCCTTTGAAGAGTAACCACGACTGTTGGGGGGCCCACCAACAATCTAGGTAACTATCTTATGAGTTTATTTGTAAATTATATAGTGTAGATGCATTTTTATTTTATTTCCTATACACGAAATGATATTTTACTTCTTTGTTATTTAATTTGTTGTTTGTAATTTAATTGGTTTAACTTAGTTTTTGCAGGTTATTATGAGGAGTTTTGTTAGTATGCAATGAGTTATTAGTTAGTAGAAGAAAGATTTCATATTTAGACACTAACCCCGTGTGTAGTTAGATGATAGAATAGACTTTCTTCATGCTTAAATAGAAGTTAAAACAAAGTTTTAGGACACAAATTTAATTCATGCTTTCTTTGACAGGGTTTCAGTGGATGGATAGTGATAGTGTTAGTTTTTATTTGCAAATTGCTTATTCAAATGCTATTTAGTCTTTGCTTATCTAGTTGTTAGCTAGTTTACTTATTTCATTACTTGTCATATGCTAGAATAGCGTTTAATTTATGTTTATGAGCATTTCCCTTTTTTGCAATTTGAATTGTTAAGATAGAGCTAGTTTAGTTTATGTTATGCAATTTCTTGCTTAGATTTAGGTTGTAATTTCAAGTTGTAGTTAATTATTGAGTTTAGTGTAGTATGAATTTCCTTCATTAGTATAGACTGCAATTGAGTTTATTAGCATAGTCTCGTTATACTGTTGATGATTAATGCATGATAGTTTATTGCTTTCGTAGATAGTTTTATTGTTGTTGTAGGATAGATAGTCTTTGTTTTGATAGATTAGATAGTAGATTGCTTATCATAGGTTCAAGACTAGTTGTTAATTTCTCTTTCTTTAAATTAAATAGATTTCCTTTTATGAATTAGAGATAGTTTTGAAGTTTGAATTAAGAACATAGTTCACTTGCCTCTTAGGCTAGATAGTTGTTCAATGAGAAGTTTTAATTAGATTACTTGGAGTAGAAGTTATCTTAGAGTAGTTAGTTGTTTAATTGATTTAATAGGCTAGCTAGTTGCTTTGATTACTTGTTTACTTGCTTTAATAGGTTAGTTAGTTGTTTTGCTTACTTGTTGACTTGCTTTAATAGAACAGTTGTTAGCTTGTTTATTTATTTGCTTTCATAGGGTAGTTTCTCATTGAATTTAGGTTGGAAAGTTAAAGTAGTTTTCTTTTGTTATTTGCTTATTGTTTTTCTTAAATAGTTTGATTTTTCTTATTGCTTATTGTTATGAACTAGTTTTCTTTAAATAGGGTTTTCACTTGTTTTTCGAGAACTATCCATCAATCCTTGGTTCATAGATTACTTAGGTTACATAGTTTTGAGTTTCTTAGTAGGGTTTTTTCATTAGATATATTTGCTTGAATAGATTAGCCCTTAGATAACCACTTCCTTAGTTAGACTATACTACTACCAACCCTTATACCTTTGGCATATATTTTTCTACAACTCTAAGTTTACTTACCCCAGGTTGACAATTTAATTGAGGGTTTTTAGTGTGTTTTAGTGCATATAGAACACCCATCATTTTTGGCATCGTTGTCGGGGAATTGTCTCAAGGTAGGAAATAGTTAGGAAATAGATCATTTCTAGACCTTAGCATTAGATT
>SNQJ01S0053296.1:58146-78355 GCA_010110895.2 Picea sitchensis
AGAACTGACTGGTTTCCTATACTTTTGATTGTGAGGTGTCACAATACTTAGGTGTGGGGGAGGGGTTCATGAGTTGACAAATGATCCTTGCCTAAAGAAGTAAATCTTTGTAAAAATTTTGTATTATTTTCATGATACATGTTCATTACATCAACAGTCATTTTATTTTGAAGTGCTAAACTCCCGTGTGCTATAAATTGTTGTATATGTCCTTAACATACCACTTTGTTGGTTTATTTTTGTTACATGATGTTCATTATAGGTTTGAAATTACATTTTTGTTACAGGTTGTTCATTGTAGGTTTGACATTACATGTTCTATGCAAGTGGATTGAGTGAGCATGGTGGAAAAATCAACAACAATGGAACACTCTTAGCCTGCCTCAACTCCTATTCACTATGTTCGTGGCCTCTAAGGAATCAATTTCCTCAGCCACAAAGCTCCCAAGAGTTGGAGACCACTGATTTAAACACCACCAGTTGCCAAGAGCAAGCTATAACAGGGTTCTCAAAACTAAATTTCAGAACATCTCTGGAACTAAGGGATACTCCAAGGAGTGGATAAAAGAGGAGCTAATCAACCCTCTCATATTCATCACCAGACTGATTACATGTGAAGGTAGATATTCAATCTTTAAATCCTATCCATTTCGATTATTATCTCACTTTCCGTTCAATAAGACATTTTAACTTTCCCTTTTACTTCTTGAAGAGTCTAGAGAAGATGTCTTCCTAAGTGAGAAGGTTGTAACCAATCCCCAAGAAGCCTATTGCTAACCCCCCTCTAAAACCAGTAAAGACCAAGAAGCCTATTTCTAATTCATGGCACGAGGACGTGCCATATATTTAGTGTGGGGGGAGTTTCGTGAGATAAAACTGCTAAGCATTTCCCATTTGTATAGAAAACCCATGAGAAGAGGAAGTAGGATTTCTGTCAAAATTCTGTCATACTGTCTTTTTACAAATCCTTGGGGTATTCTATCAACAGTTATTGGTATGATAAATTGTATACTACTGACATCATTGTGTGTGTTATAATCTCTTGTGCATTTTTATGTTTATGCTATAGAATACTTCTTATACTTAACTACTTTTTGTGACAAATACAAAGCGATTACAACTACTAAATACTTATTGTCATCTATATTCCAAGCTTATGAAAAGAGGAGCAATTGTTTGAATTGTTACATATTGATGACAGGCAATAACAATTCTCATGTTCACCATGCCTACCAGTACAAAGAAAACCTTTTGTTAGTATTCGTCAGTTCTGTCAGTCGCTGGTGATCAAATTTACTCTTTCATGTGATTGATAGGGTTATTAGGTCAAATTGTTATATTTTCAAAATAAAATTATCAAATAAAATTTGACATATCTTGGTTGTAAAATTGTAATTGGTGTGTCTAGGTGTCAATACTACTCCCTCCACTCATCCAAGGTAATAAATCTTCATCATGGTCATATCATCATTCCTTGTCATAAATTTTCAAATGATTGTCTTAGTCAAAGTTCTACTTCAAAATTGGTTTCTGAATTAAGGAAGACGAATTTGACAAACGTGAAAGAGGTTTTTGTCAATAATAGAACAAGAAACAAAAAACTCCATTTTATGCACAGGTGTTATTGTTTGAGATAAATTCCCCAAATACAGTCGCTATAGGAGGGTTTCTGCACATTTGTATAGTTTGACATCAAGTCAATTTTTCAGAGGGTTGGAGAAGGCATTTGCAGTACTTGATGGTTCCATTGTGTAGAAGACATTATAAAATTTCCACCCATACCTCTTTCAGCTCAAAAATCCTCTAGGAAGGCCTCCAAAATCCCTATCAAAGACCATGTTATGCTTCTGCAAGTTTTGAGTAACCAACTTTAAGATGGGATTCTGAAAAAATGTGAAATTAATTTTGAAGCTAGGAGGAGATTTGTGTTCATAACATACCAAAACACAATAAAATCTCTCAGTTTTTTAATATACTTTATGGTTTGGGATATATTATATCATCTTAGAGGCCTATGCTTTCAGAAAATAAAACACTCTGTTTTTTCTATTTTAGTCATATTTTCTTTTCGTGTTTTCCTAACAACTGGAAGTGAAGTTTTGAAAACCAAGAGAGGTGTTTATCAAGAACATATTAAAAAAAAATAATATCTCTCAGTTTCTAAATATACGTTATTTTTTTGGATATATTCAATTCTCTTAGAGGCCTAGTTTTTCAAGAAATAAAACACTATGTTTTTCCTGTTTTAGTCATGTTTTCTTGGCATGTTTTCTTAACAACTTGTTGATGGACAAATTTGACATGCCGTCAAATGGGAGAATAGATCTGGTCCGGGGTTGTCTAAATAACCCAAGCCGTTTGGTGTAACCTATTTTGATGGGTTTAATGGCTCCGTTAGCCAAATAGGGTCCTGAAGATAGAAAAATAAAATAAACTAACTAAAGAAAATATTCTAACAATCGACAAAATAATTACAAATATTTATCTAATAATGTGAATATACAAATGATTATGAACAGTTTATATACAGTTTACAAGGTTTGCATGAAATCTTGTGAAAATGATTGTTTGATAAAGTTTATGAATTAAATATGAACAACACTTCTTTTTGGCTTTTTTTAAAGATATTAAATGAATAAATACTAAATGAATATGATTGAAACAGTGACACAAAAATAGTCAAAGATAATTAATGTAATCATTGTTTCATTCATAAACAACTTAACTAAATAACACACAAAATAACCTATAGTTGATCAATGAAACTGGTATTAACTTTATGTGTTGTATGAGCTCCTGCCTGTACTATTGTTAAGGGAAACCTATAATAGAACAATATTGGCACTTCCAGAATACATTCAAAGAAGTATTTGATATTGGAGTAAATTAATAACAACAGAAAGACAACTAATTAAAAATCATGTGATCTTAAGATAATCAATATTTAAGAACGAAAGAAAACTCAATTCTGAGTATTGATATTATCCATCATTTAACATTAGAAATAAATTCCACAATAATCAAATGATTGATTGATCACACATTAAAAATGGAATAAGAAATTATGGACAACATATAACATTTAACCGTATAAAAACACCATATGATGACAAGCTAAAGCTAAAATCAACCATAATAACATTTTCATAATACAACAATAATGAAAGAACGAAATGGAATAAGTATCACATAGGTCTAAATCCAAATATGAATTTTTTTCCCATATTCTTTCTCAAAATCACATGCCCATATTGTAGTCCTAGAAGAATTTTTAAAATAATAGACTCCTAAAGATTGAAAAAATTAATACATAAATGATAACAATTAACCGAGTATTGATAAAATAGACTAAAACTAATTTAAATCAATGCACAATCAATTATTCAAAGAATATGAAGATATTATAATGAAAATAAAACCATTTTACTCACAGGACAAAAGCCATTAAGCAACCTGGAATTCCATATTCTTATTTGAAAATACTCGTCCATTCTCCCAAAGATTCCAACCATCCGTTACTCCATTTGAAAAGAAGAAAAGTTTACAAAATAAATAATATACAAAAGAGAAAGGATTAAAATCCTCCTCTCAATTTCTTGGATCTCCATGGCTCTGATCTTTCTCATATATTTATAAAATGAATGAACAGTCTGGGCGTCACTAATAATTTCCGCCACCTGGAATTTTCCTCGTAAATAAACCCAAATATCTTTCAAATCCTGCATTTGTTTAGGAAAATCTCTATGCAGAAGATAAATGGGCCCATTTGGATTCTGGGTTTTCAACCGTTTCTTCAAATTCCTCATGGTTTGGCTGCAATCAGTCCTGCAAAATAGTCTATTTGATCTTGATGCCTTTCCAAATTTTATTGTTGCTCATAAAATTATTTGTAGCAATCCAATATTATTTTTGGATCAATCATCTTGAACGTATTTTGATAATAAAATCAAGCCATGATCATATACGTATCAAATATTTGATAATAGAAACCTGTGAAACAAAAATAAACCTAAATTAATAACCTAAAAATTGTGAATAAACCAAAATCTAGAACAATAAAATCAAAAATGAATTTAAACTAACTATAAGTTCTAAACAAACATTGTTTATAATGATATTAAAATTCTAGAAGCTTCAATTTAATGGAGAAGAGAAAAATATTAATTTTTGTTTTTTACAAAATCAAACAAATGATAGATAATTCTTTTTTATTTTTTATTATTATTATGAGATGGAAAATGAAAAAAAAGAATTTAATTAATTAATATCACCAAATGATTTCATGAAAATGAGAAACCAACCAAGATATTATTTAATGAAGTATTGAACACATTATTCAAAATAGTCAAACCTTCTAATGAGCAAAAGAAAGAACACATAATCATAATTTAAACGAAAGTAAACAGTTGATAAAAATTAACGTTTTTGTTTAAATTGAGATTTCTATGCTCGTTTCTAAATTTTGACATATACTCTTGTAATGAATGTTTCATACTATAGTGAATGTATTAAGTTTGTCTCAAAGCAAGCCAAGGTATGAAACTATTTGAAAATGTTGATTCTGTAGCTCATCATAATTATCAAGATTCTAATGGGGGCCCTTCAAATTTTGTAAAAAATTAGGGGGAGTTGTTGGGGCCCAACACAACTGAGAGTGAATTTTTGAAAAACAAGAGAGGTTTTTGTCAAGGACATATTCAAAAACAAAAACCTCTCTCAGTGTTTACACAAGTTTTATTGTCTTGTAGTTATAGGTGTCACTTTGATACCTATTTTTGACAAGTTCGCCAGGCCATAATTGTTGCGCTTATGGGAAGTCACTTTTGGAACTAATTTTGCAGAGGTAAAATTGTTGTTTTGCATGGTTTAAAGGCTCAAGGGTATAATATAAATCTCAAGGCTTCCTCACATGTCATCAACAACCTCCAAAAACTCCAAACCCTCCAGTTCAAACTTAGAGAGCATGAAACAATGAGTTGTCATTTACACCATGATAACCTTGTCCTACAAGCCAAGATGAATTCTCTACAGCGTTAGTTTGATGATATTACTGCCACCAATAATAGTCTCTGGATGCAATTGAAACACCACAAAAATCATAAGTCAAAATCCCCCGAGAAAGAGGGAGAAGCTTCTAAATCTAATCCACCCCCTCCTTCGCAAGTTTAGTCCTAAAGGGCAATTTATTTTTGTTTACAGTGGGACCTGCAAAATCTTAGGTGTCGGGGTAATGTTGGACATAAGATATGATCAATTTTATGAAAGTTATTAGACACTTTTGTCGAATGTACATATGTGTTTTTCATGTTTTGGAGAAGCGTTTTGAAGAATTTTGTGCTAAAACGATATGATCTACACCAGGTATGTATGATTTGTATTATATGTTGATCTTGAGTATAATTCATTATGTTTTTATGTTTCCAAGAATCTAATTCGCGTTATTTGGTGTTACAGGGAAAAATCGCATCATGTTTATGCTTTCGGTACTTCATTCGACACTATTACAGGAAGCTAACTTAAATCTTAAATTGTGGGAGCATGAAGTGGAATATAAAAATTCTGGCACATGGGTTTTGTGCGTAATATGCCCAACTAGGTCCTATGTGGGTTGTTTCTTGAAATTATGAATGGGTTAAGAGCCATTCGTGGGTTTCAATTTTGCATCTGGTACCTGGTTCGACACTTCGTCCAACACCTTGTCCTGTACAAAAACGGTGGGCGATTTGGCAGTTTTGGCATTGGAGGCCAGTAGTGGATGAATCAAAGACATGGATTTTTCTCATTCTTATCCCCTCCAGCTACTGAACTCTTGACAACTCGATTTTGGATTGTTATGGTGGGTGATTATCAGCTCACTCTATTTCGGGAGTTAGGGCACCATTAATGTAATTTGCTATTTTTAGAAGTGGTTCGACCCTCCAGTGGTTGACCACTTGGTCTGTAAATATTATAAATACCTCTGTGATGGTTATACAATGGCTAAGAAGTAGTGTGTTAGAGGCAAATGCAATTTTGGCTTTGTTTTTCCATTTTCGTTTTGCCAGACTATGTAAAACCTATGTTTTTAGTTTTAATGGTGAAATCGTTGTGTTGAAGTTCATTGTATGCCTTTGAAGAGTAACCACGACTACTTGGGGGCCCACCAACAGTCTGGGTAACTATCTTATGAGTTTATTTTTGAATTAGATAGTGTAGATGCATTTTTATTTTATTTCTTGTACATGAAATGATATTTTACTTCTTTGTTATTTAATTTGTTGTTTGTAATTTAATTGGTTTAACTTAGTTTTTGCAGGTTATTATGAAGAGTTTTGTTAGTATGCAATGAGTTATTAGTTAGTAGAAGCAATCTTGCGGATTTAGACACTAACCCCATGTGTAGTTGGATGGTAGAATAGACTTTCTTCATGCTGAAATAGAAGTTAAAACAGAGTTTTAGGACATAAATTTAATTCATGCTTTCTTTGATAGGGTTTCGGTGGATGGATAGTGATAGTGTTAGTTTTTATTTGCAAATTGCTTATTCAAATGCTATTTAGTCTTTGCTTATCTAGTTGTTAGCTAGTTTACTTATTTCATTACTTGTCATATGCTAGAATAGTGTTTAATTTATGTTTATGAGCATTTCTCTTGTTTGCAATTTGAATTGTTAAGATATAGCTAGTTTAGTTTATGTTATGCAATTTCTTGCTTAGATTTAGGTTGCAATTTCAAGTTGTAGTTAATTATTGAGTTTAGTGTAGTATGAATTTGCTTCATTAGTATAGACTGCAATTGAGTTTATTAGCATAGTCTCGTTATACTGTTGATGATTAATGCATGATAGTTTATTGCTTTCGTAGATAGTTTTATTGTTGTTGTAGGATAGATAGTCTTTGNGTGATAGTGTTAGTTTTTATTTGCAAATTGCTTATTCAAATGCTATTTAGTCTTTGCTTATCTAGTTGTTAGCTAGTTTACTTATTTCATTACTTGTCATATGCTAGAATAGTGTTTAATTTATGTTTATGAGCATTTCTCTTGTTTGCAATTTGAATTGTTAAGATATAGCTAGTTTAGTTTATGTTATGCAATTTCTTGCTTAGATTTAGGTTGCAATTTCAAGTTGTAGTTAATTATTGAGTTTAGTGTAGTATGAATTTGCTTCATTAGTATAGACTGCAATTGAGTTTATTAGCATAGTCTCGTTATACTGTTGATGATTAATGCATGATAGTTTATTGCTTTCGTAGATAGTTTTATTGTTGTTGTAGGATAGATAGTCTTTGCTTTGATAGATTAGATAGTAGCTTGCTTATGATAGGTTCAAGACTAGTTGTTAATTTCTCTTGCTTTCAATTAAATAGATTTCCTTTTATGAATTAGAGATAGTTTTGAAGTTTGAATTAAGAACATAGTTCACTTGCCTCTTAGGCTAGATAGTTGTTCAATGAGAAGTTTTAATTATATTACTTGCAGTAGAAGTTGTCTTAGAGTAGGTAGTTGTTTACTTGATTTAATAGGCTAGCTAGTTTATTTGCTTACTTGTTTACTTGCTTTAATAGGTTAGTTATTTGTTTTGGTTACTTGTTTACTTGCTTTAATAGAATAGTTGTTGGCTTGTTTATTTATTTTCTTTCATAGGGTAGTTTCTCATTGAATTTAGGTTGGCAAGTTAAACTAGTTTTCTATTGTTATTTTCTTATTGTTATTCTTAAATAGTTTGCTTTTTCTTATTGCTTATTCTTATGAACTAGTTTTCTTTAAATAGGGTTTTCACTTGTTTTTCTAGAACTATCCATCGATCCTTGGTTCAAAGATTACTTAGGTTACATAGTTTCAAGTTTCTTAGTAGGGTTTGTTGATTAGATAGCTTTGCTTGAATATATTAGCCCTTAGATAGCCACTTCCTTAGTTAGACTATACTACTACCAGCCCTTCTACCTTTGGCATATATTTTGCTACAACTCTAAGTTTACTTACCCCGGGTTGGCAATTTAATTGAGGGTTTTTAGTGTGTTTTTAGTGCATATAGAAAACCCATAAAGGAGGATGATGCAAATGATGTGTATAGGAGAATAAATTAGCTAATTCACATGCAACAGGCGAGGGAATAGGTGTTTAATCTATCACAGCTCCATCAGGAGAGGATGAAGAAAGCTTTCGACAAGCATTCAAAGCAGGACGATTTTCAAATAGGGGAGTTGGTGCTGAGATGGGATGCGAGGAATGAAGATAAAGGGAAGCATAGAAAGTTTAACCACCTTTGGATAGGTCGATTCAAAATCAACACATATTGCGGGAATAATGCTTATTTCTTAGAAGGATTAAATGGAGAATGCCTTGGTTGGGGGCATGTAAACGACAGGTTCCTCAAGCATTATCTGATGAAATAAAATCTGTTTAAGTCAATTGTCATTGTAAATAGTTGTTTTAGTTTTTTGCATCGAGTCAATAGGTCAGCAGAAAATTGAAGCCCAAAGAGAAGGCCCTAACTTTATGCCAAGTATTTAGAAGTTGCGTCGATAGGTTTAGGTTGTGTTTTATTTTTCATACTACAGTTCCAAAGAGTCCAAATAAGGCCCAATGGTCAAACACCTAGTCTACTTTTATTTTCTATCTCGTGGGGATGATAAAATCCCCATTAGAGCTAGTTGTTAGCGCTGCCATTTTTTCTTTCCATTTAGAGTCGATTTTTAGTCATGTTGTGACCCATGCGTCCAAACATGTGAAGTCAGGAACGTAAAAATGAAAGGGTATAAATTAGTAAGTGGTCGGTTGGCCCTTGGAAATGGGAATGGGTGTCAGAGTTGAAGAATACATAAAAAGTACGGGCATGCCATTCCCAAAGAGTAGGATCCTGTCAAAAGTTAGTCTTTACGTGCCCCAGGTCAAGTCAAGCAGTTAATGGAAGTTGTTTCAGCAAGTGTTGCGACTATTATCAGTTCATCATGAGGGTCAAAGGAATAAAAAGTCATGACGTTCACATCACGTATGCCCTACAAACCTTATCGCGAGTAGCTTTCACACATGGATGTGTTATGGAAGATCTGTGGTTCGATTCGCAACATCTAGTCGCCATGAATTCACTGTTCTTTGGCATGATTCTTCCTTCCATCTGAGATGTTATAAATCCAGAGTTTCTACACCCATTTTGTCCACGAAATCAGATTTAGGTTGTGTCTGTAAGTTTTCTCATAGTCCTAGATCGATTGAATTCTCCATTTTAGGCATCCTCTCAATATACTGTGTGCAAGACACATACCGATCGTGCCATGACGACCTCTCAGAACAAGAAAAAGGGTACACGTAGTGGCAGGATCTCCAGACTCGAGCCTTAAAGTGATTGGGATCCATTCTCACTCGCAACGAGCATCCCCAAAGATAAAAGGGGGTTTTCCCTTTACCCACAGGGACAACGACATTACACCGCACATAACTTGGAGAGGAAGGAACTGTGCAGGAAGGAAGGGAAGCAGAAGCCACATTTCCCCAACATCATATACCTTAGAGAAGGGGTAGATCAAGGAAGAACAAGGAGGTTGAGGAATTTCAAATATCAAATGAGCCACATGCACGACCGATCGTTGAGCAGTTACTTATGCGCTCCGTCCTCCTGGAGGCTTTGGAAAGCACCAGTCGAGAAAGTGGGAGAAGAATGAGGGGGATGGATGCCATAGGTTCAAATGATCAAGAGACAACTCAACAATTGAAACAAGCGAAGCTAGCCATTGCTGAACTGTACCAAGAAAACATGGAGCTGAAACAACAGTTGGCAACGAAGATCACAGAAGCATCATTAGCACGAGGACATGAAGGGAACACAATGTGGCTCGAAAGACATCTCCAGGAAGCACAAGATATGATTGTACAGCTACACGAAGCACAATAGTTTTTGGAAGAAAGGTATGCCAGACACTCTAGAGAAGGTGAAATGGCTGAAGGAATAGCCCACGTAGCTCTCGCCAATGAGAAGAAGAAACAAGATTAGCCAAGTTCTTTCTTGTATTCGCAAACAGAAGGAAAATCTTGAAAATTCTTGAAGGAAACATCGCCCAAGACATTTTTCCATTTTTATAATGGCTGTGATTGTCTACAGCCACTTGCCACGCACACTTCCCTAGCAGGATGAGCGTGCGATAGAAAACCAAAGTCGTTACAATAGACAATAGGACTCTGACATACACTTGTCCACCCAGATACTTGATCGAAAACCGAATCCCTGTGGCAGATTACAATGATCATGATGTAGCCAGATGTACCTTTTGTCTATTTTTGGAAAACTTCATGCGAAGAGTTTTGTAACGCAGAACAGTCGGTTCTCTAGTTGTAGGGATAGCAGTTAGAAGAGTAGGGTATCCCAAGCAGCACCCTCATTTATATATTTGATCTTTTTGATGTAAGCCAGGTTGGTTGGAAAAATTGGTATAGACAGTATCTATTATATCTAATTTGAGTTCTACCAAAACTTAATGCAAAAGTCCTGTAACTTTGATGAAAAGATTCTAATTGTAGCAGTTGGATGTATTGTTTTCCCTTTCTTGCATATGTACTTCCTGTTATATTTTTCCATATCGTTTTCTGTCTATTTCAAAACGAATTTTTAAACCTATGGATTCACTGTGCAATGCCCTTTGTTTGCACCACTTAGACAAAACGTTTTCCTCTAAAAGATAACTCTGAATTCACCCGTAGTGGTGCTTCGAGTTACTTCTTGTAATTTCTATCCGCCACACATTACCATTTTGCACTGAAGATTGTTTCTTTCTTAGCCTTTATCCTCTCAAGGTTTAGTCACCTAGTCATTTGTTTCCATTGTTTCCTCGAATCGACTCCATAGCCCACATCTTATTTTCTTGCACCAACGTAACTAGAAACCATTATATAAAAGGTATTAAATCTAGCCACTTCTATAAAGCCATATCCCGCACAGAGACAGAGTCTCTTGAGAGAGCCCTCTCCAAGTCTGAAATGTTAGTTTCATGCCTCAAAGTTGGTTGAAAAATTTACCTTCGTCGTCTGTTTATCAGCCAAAAAGATTTACGGAGTGCTAACAAGGTACACCATACATCTTTCGTCTTCTCCTTGCCTTTGTTATGATTCAAATGAAGTGTCAAGTTATTAACATCTGCTCTCAGCTCTGTTGATGGGGCTTAAATCCCCTAATTCAACAACAGGAACCAAAACTTCCATTGAGGCCCAATTAGACTCTACAACGTTTGGAGTGGAATGGTTCTCCAGATCTTACAATTTGGCCAAATTATCAATGAGCTTTTGTGTTTTCTGGTCAATGCTCTTCCTTCGGTTAAAACAATTTTTTCTATATTTTCTCTTAGGTGGGGCATGTACAAGAGATGCAAGCCAGTATAAACCAACTTGAAGAAGATAGGACAAGATTTTTAACTATTGGGAAGGGGTCGAGCTTGGGATAACCCACTACTCGAACATGCAGACAACAATCATATGCCAAAGGGGCTTAGTAATAATACTTTAACTGAAAGAGCATCCAACTGTTATCTGAGAAATCTACTTAGTAGAAAGAACACACATATATGATCAAGATTAGGGTAAGAAAAATAATTCATCTACCAAGACATTCACCACATAGTTGAGGTAAACTACTTAGCATAAAGAAAGAAACACAACTGTAATCAATGTCACGGTAAGCAAAATAATTCATCTACCAAGACATTCATCACATAGAAGCACAATGATTTACTTTCATCATTTAAAGCAAGGAACATCAAAACATTGTAACAGATAACTTGACAACATAATTAATTGCTCTTACTCATTTATTGCAACATTCATGGAACAGGAAAGGAAGTAATTCTTCTCCAACTCCAATCACATACATCTGATGAAAATAGCTTGTCTCTGGTACAGAAGGACTTCTTAATTTGTAGCAGTGTCAAAATAATTATCAACAACCAAAATAAAAGAGTTCTTACAACAAGCATCTACCCTTTGACCATTGGTCAATGTTCCTATTTATAATGTAAAGTCTTAACAGTAATTAACGGTAAAATACAATTTGAGCTAATCAAGAGTCACCACGTGGCATCATCATCTAACAGTCTATCAACAACCCACCCGAGTTGTTTCTTGGAAAGGGTGGACTCTTTCATAATCAGACCATCTGATAAAGGGTTCTTCACAGGTGTTGGCCCATGGAAACTTGTGTTGTTCCATCAGAGCCGCATAGATTATCCTGATGTCTGTTGCGTGCGCCCTATATTTTGTGAAGTTGAAGTTCAACTTATGAAGTATGGCTCTGGCTTTGGTTGGATGTCCTATGAACTATTGTACTTTCTTGGGCTTTGCATCGGTGACCTTTTCACATTCTTCAGCTCATGATGCATATTGTTTAGTGCACAACTTGATAATTTCTCTTAGGTTGATTAATATCGGGATGCTGAAATCAGGAGCTTGACATACTTCGTCTCTTTGGTGATTCTTTCAATTCTTCGATGGGATCATAGGACAAACTCTGGTCGGTGATCGGGAAGGTTCTTCCTGAAATTAAACAAAAGTAGTTTAGAGATCAAGCAACCCATGATCTGACATAAATAATCAACAGATCAACACATACCTGTGCAACTTGCTAGTCTCAGTCGTTTTTAATACTTACGTGATCCCAAATGCTTCCTTCAAGTGACCTGTGAAGTCGTCGCTCCTCTTTGGTGTAAATGAGAACCTCAACATGTTTTAGTGTGGCTAATCAAGTACGATAGACATGAATGTATAATTATCATAGTAATTACTTAACCTTTGGGAAAAAGGGGCGTCGAGGATGAATTATGCGCGTGTGTGCTCCCGAGAGGTCGGATATCATACATAGAAGGTTGTTAAATGCCTTTGGAACTCATACCACCAAGTGTGCCAAGCATCATTTATAAATAACGGAGGTTCGAAAGTTCAAAAAGGATCGAAAGGATTGTACTACATGCTTTCCTGCAACCCTGATCAACGACGCTTTCATGTTCTGGATCGCATCCATCTTTTAGCTGCGGTGTGTCAAAATTTTTAAAACATCATGTCACGAGGGACGGGCATTATGCTGGCGAGCCTAGTTTCACTCTTTGATTTCCCTATAAATCCAGGAGTTTTACGAGCAATCCTTCTTATATTCCAAGCTCATATTCCCTGGGGATCTGGTTTGGTAAGTTCGTCTTGGTGACGTCTAGTTGAGTAATTATTTTCCATCTATGGACGCCTTGAGTCTTTTACGCTTTGCGATTATGGGATATCCTTCAAACACGAGACGAGGTCCATGAGGCATCCAAAGTGCGAGGTCTCAGCCCCAATGCACCTGGGACTCCTTCCTATGGACTTCAAGAGGTACAACTATATACCTGGAGGTAGCATCAGTGTCTAAACACGGGCTTGGTATGATCACATATATGTCCGGGAGAAATAAGCTGGAGACTGCACCTTCTCCAGGACTGAAACCACGGAGAAGAGGAAGGCCTAAGAAGAAAAATCAGGAAGGAGAGGGGGACCACTCCAAGGCCGAATTGAGTGTGCATCCAACCCTCGAGGAGCCTGTAATGCCTACCGATCATTCAGAGTTGGTCAAGACTGCTGGCAAAGGAGGCAAAAGAACAAAGGGGAGGGTCGAAGAGTTGGGATCTTCCGTCGAAAATTTTTCTCAGCAACTAGAGCAGGCTCAAATTGCAATAGCTGATCTTTACCAAGAGAATAGGGAACTGCAACGTCAGTTGGTGGTAAAAACCCAGAGGATACCGTCGCCGCAAGGTCGCGTGGGGAGCACCGTTTGGTTGCAAAGACAACTTAGGGAAGCATAAGACACGATCGTGGAGTTACGTGAGGCACAATGGATGGTGGCGACAACGGAGCATAAGACACCACCAAGCATGAAAGACAACCTGAGAGAGGACCAAAGAATAGGAGATACATAGTTAGCAGGTTCTCACCCTGTGTTCCTGGAAGTGTGGCTTAACACCTCTTTTGTCTTTCTTCTTTGTAAAATTTCATAATCTCACGGACACCGGGCAGGTTAGCCGAGTCGTCGGGGTTGTCTAATCGTATGTAAACCAAGCTTGGCGCAGGTTTTTGATTGTATATAAAGAAAATTTTAAAAGTATCATGCTGTGAATCAAACATGTATTCTTCTTTAAATATTTTGCGTAAAATATTAGATCTTTTGGAACCATTATTATTATGTCGCGACATTGTTAATGTTTTTCTTTGTAAAACTTTGATATTAATTACTACTTCCGTGGGATTATCAATTTTGGTTAAAAAAAATTAATCATGGAAATATATTTGGCTAGAGGATAAAAGTCCTGCTCGGAATTTCACTTGTACCGAGAGTTTTTTGAGAAAAGACTAGAGGTCATAGCTGTTTTTTACCGAGATTCATTGGAGTGATTAATTAGTTCCCTCTCGCCGATACCTAAACTTTTTTTTGGGAGTTCGACGGTCGATAGTGTTGCTTTATCTATGTGCGGAACTTACAATCGAACTTTTCTGTCGAAGCTAAAAGAATCGGCCTTTGGAGAAATATTTTCGGAGTCTATATTCGTAAAATAGATACTCTTATCGGTCGACGCCAAAGAATGTCGGCATTCGGCTGCTTTGACTTCCCATACAATTTTCGCTACCTTAATCTTTCACCGATGTTGAAATTCTCAAATAAGCCAGAAGAAATCTGGGTCATTGGTCCCTTGATCCGTCATGGTGTTTCTTAAGATGGTTCTCAATATGCTGAAGAGAAACTCGGATATGAAACATATCAGATAAGAAGGTTATCAGGATCAAACCCCGATGAGAAAAAATCGAAGGTAGAAGACAAGGTGGTACCCAAAAGGAAGTGGTCACAGAACATTTAGGGTGTGTTGAGAACTCAACAAGCTCTTCTATGGCTAGATCTTTATGCTTATGTTGATTCTCTTCTAATTGTAAGGTTGCATGCAAAGCCTCGAATTGATTCCATAACTTTTTTTTCCTCAATGGATACTTAAAATGTGTGAATAATGAATTTATAAATAGTTTCCTCTATTGCATGTCTATTATAGGAAATTTCAACTTACCTTTCAATCTATTGAACTTATGATAGACTTCCCAAGATGCCTCTCCTAGATTCTTTCTTATCTCTATTATATCATTCATAAATTGATCTTTTGAACTTGGTCACTGGAACTCATTAATTAGTTCCTTCTTCACGCTTGTGACAATTTTTGGTGTTCCTTGTGGATTGTTTACTACTAGACTCATAAACCAATCCAGTGCGCGGTTTCTAAATGTGATTGCAAGCTGAGTCACTTTCATTTCTTCATCTGTGACCTGTTTATCTTCCCAAGTATTTTCATATATAAATAAATTTGTCTTTGGGTCCTCCGAACTTCTCCATGAAATTATAGAAACCGAATGGTTGGATCTTCTCTTGCCATTGTAAAATTTGTATTACCACCTGCGATGTAGATAACTAACTAATTCTCTCTGAACTTGTACTTCCACTTGAATTTTTATTGTTTCCTTGAATTATTGGACTCCTTATGCCAATAATTTTTGGTTATCTAAAAGCTTCTTTTATTTCTGATATGTTTGTTGCACAGGGGATCATGGGTTCCACACTAATTCGGATCTAGAATGGAGATATTTCTTCTGCGCCAGAACCTTGACCTATGGTTTTTCTCTCATATGTGGTGCACATGATTTCCTCAATATGCTCCGTAGCAAAAATATACTCTACCTCTTCTTCATCACTTTCCAAGCCTTATCGCTCGGTTACTTCTCTCTTTTTCATATTGATATTATACTGGTAGGGTCTTCCGCTACACATATATCCCTCTCTGTCCATTATTTCCTTGATCCAATCTTCATCCGTCATAATGTGGTCCATTTCTTCCTTCTTTTGATCTCTATCCAGATCCTTCTCCATATCACAAACCTTCCTTAGTGTTTCGCCCAGTGTCCCCATGCGCACATAGTTATTTAGTTTCCAGACTCCATTTTCATCACGCCTTTATCATGCATTAAAATATTGATTGATGTGTATAGTGATATAATGTACCTTCCTCTTGGCCCCTTCAAAAAATCCTACTCTATAGTAGTGTAATATTTTGCAGTATCGACTACAAACTCAGTAATGAATCCTGCAATAATACTATCTAACCATAAATCCACTACGCGGATGAATTTGATTGAATTTTTGTAGCTGCACAATATTCTTAGTAGTCCATTATACTGGTCTTATCTGATTAGTAGGGTGATTTTCCATCAATATCAGTATCCACTCCTGCAATAAATGTGGAAATTCATAGAAAAATTCCTCATGGAGATTAGTAAATAAGTACCTCTCCAAATATTGACATGGTGTATACTTAGGGTTTTTGTTGTCCTTATGTGAAAACTTGATATCTTTTGTTTCCAACCATCGTTCGATCTCTTTTTTAGTGGGATTCCATGGTCTAAACATCCCCTTCTAATACTTCATTCTCTTCATTGTTCTTCTCAACAAGTCCCCTCCAATATTTTCTTTTGGGTTCCAGCCGACAACATAACCATTTGTTCGATTTTTCTTGTGATGACCCAGGTTCTATTTAGTTTTCCAAAAAAACCTTGTAAACCATCGTCCCTTCTGGAGACCAGAAGGCAACACTGTGCATAGAGTGCACAATGCAGTCTCACCTAAGATGGATTTATGGGTGACTGTAGGACGCAAATGTATGCAGTATTGGAAGGGAGGCTATTGTGGGGATGTTAGGCATTCTTAATACCTCAAAATATCTCAAATATAATATTCTAACACATCATTATATCCATATCTACCATTTTGTAATCATTTACATTTATTCAAGATTCATTTTGTAGTAAATATCTTGACTATTCTACTATGCATTGCATTTTTACCACTAACAGATTCATTCATTCATTCATAATTGAACAATATCAAGAAATCAAACAACCATTGCACACAGAGACACAAAATTACCGTGTTTCACCTCCCCTTGGGATACTTCCACAAAGATCTAGCTTTCTTCGATATTTTATTATTCTTCATCAAATGTTCATAGCGTTGTGTGCATTACAGTGAGTACAAGTGTTTATAGCGTTGTGCACATCACAACTAAGTATAATTGAGGCTTAAAATATCGAACCAAGATCCACATATTTTGACCTTACCCTCTATTACAATGTGTATCTTTATCTCCAGAACTGACTCTAAGATCATGTCAATATTAGCTCCACAACTCTCAAGAAAAACTAACAACTCGCAAAAAATAGATCTCACATATCACTAACTAGATATCCTCAGATCACACAATACATATTTATACTAAAAAAATGGGCTAACTACCCATTACAATAATGACCAAAACCATAATGCACTACCCCTAGGTGAGTTAGGTTTGTCCACTTTCTAACTTCCTGCATGTGGCTGGTCCACACTCCAACTATTTCCTTATTTGATCCATGTCCTTTTTCCTTCCTTTGAATTTCCCACTTTCCCAATGCTTATTTTCCCTGTTTTTCGGAGCACACTCCTTTTCTAGTCCATTTTCCAACTGTCTTCATTAATAGTTTCTCTTTTCCCCAAAATGGCATGTGCCAACATGCGTGAAATATTGAGATATTACAATTGTCTAAGTTGGAATTGATTCTATATGATATAATATTTCTTGTGCTATAGGGGCATATTGATTATCCTAGTAATTATATTTTTTGTTACAAATTAATTCTACAACCATTAGGGTTGCAACAAACTCATATTCTTTCAAGCTTTTCTCACTAATCTACCGCTGAAATTCACTTGTAAACATTGTTCATTGTTCTACTTGTTATTGGCTAAATTTTGGGTGGTTTACTTGTTGATTTTTGTGGCTAGTTCTTTTTGTTGTAGAAATTATTTGCTAAAGCCACTTGCCTATCATAAAAACTTGTTGATAACACATAATAAACATCCTTTAAAGATACCAAATTCTTGATTTAAATATTGGAAGTTTGACTAGTCATTACTAGCTTTATTTATGATATCTTGTACTATATCTTGGATGGTTGAGTGTGCAGCTATTAACATCTTTTATTGTTGATCTATACAGTTCCATACTATGGTAGTTTGGGACAGAAAGGGTATTTTATTGATCCCATTTTGTGTAAGGATTGTATATATATCATTTGTCCTGTTTTGGGCATGGTTAACATTGTTTTGCAAGTATTCAACACTTGGCAACTTTTTTTCCTTTCACAAGACTCATATTCAAGCCTTTTAATCATCTCCAAAATTAACCTATAGGGGTGTTAATAATAATCATTTCTCTTTCCATATCAATCCCCCTAGGGTCAACATGGTTCCCCCCTTTTGGTGATTTCATCATCACTAAAGTGAGGGGAGTGTCTATCTAAGGTGATAGTGGGTACGTACTCCTGTACTTGTCTCTCCTTTATGACTTGGGTTGGGATTTTCCCAATATACAATCCATGCGATAAAATTTAAGTGCCATTGTTGAGGATGATTTTGAATCCTTTTCCGAGCCCTAACAAAACTTGGAAAACTATCCCAAATCATTTTCCTATTTTTCCTAGAGACTCCACCCAAGGGAAGTTCCCTCTCCCTTTTTGATAAAATTTCCAAGCTCATTTGGCAACTCCACAACCTAATAAACCACCTTTCCCTATTACCCTTTCCATTTTTTGATGAACCTTGAGATCATTTGGTGAATCAATTAAAGTGCTATTTTAGACTATGGAATTATGGCACCATGGGATGAACCCTTTCCTAGAGCCTGTCATATCTTGAAGACACTAAATTTATAGATGGTGTTAGCACTTGGTAAATTTCCTAGAGGTTGAAAATAGAAGAAATCTACAAAGGTAACTTTATCCAACCACTTTTGAAGCTGGGATCTAGCCCTTCCAACTTCAGAGAGGGATCTCTCTATATGATTTAGCTATGTTTCCAATTTTAGATATTAGGCTAGGTAAAGAAATAGGTCGGTTTTGTTGTCAAAGTGTTTTTTGAATTGGTTGAGACAGTCTACACATCCATTGGGCTATGGGGTCTGTGTTTAATAAAATATGAAATACAAACCAGAAACGCAAAGGAAAAACTTTCATAGGGAGAGATAATATAATCAGTGGATCTTTTAGTAGCTTGAATGATGATTAGCAGAAAAGATGAGAAAGATAATTTCAACAAAGAAGCAATTAAGAATTCCTTTATTGAAAATACCAGAAGAAAAACACTAAAATCTTTCGAGTCAGAAACAGGGTATACGAGATAAATCCTGCNTTACTGTCTTCTCAAATTTGCAATATTCTATGGAACAAACATTCTTTTAGGGAAAAGAAAATGTGATATTATCAATTTTTAGTTCTGTTCCCCAGTGGAGTCACCACTATGTTAGCACTTGGTAAATTTCCTAGAGGTTGAAAATAGAAGAAATCTACAAAGGTAACTTTATCCAACCACTTTTGAAGCTGGGATCTAGCCCTTCCAACTTCAGAGAGGGATCTCTCTATATGATTTATCTATGTTTTCAATTCTAGATATTAGGCTAGGTAAAGAAATAGGTAGGTTTTGTTGTAAACATGTTTTTTGAATTGGTTGAGACAGTCTACACATCCATTGGGATATGGGGTTTGTGTTTAATTAAATATGAAATGAAAACCAGAAACAAAAAGGAAAAAATTTCACAGGGCGAGATAATAAACTCACTATATCTTTAGTATCTTAGATGATGGACAGAAGAAAAGATGAGAAAGATAATTTCAACTAAGAAGCAATTAAGAATTTCTTAATAGAAAAAACCAGAAGATAAACACTAAAATCTTTCGAGTCAGAAACAGGGTATACAAGATAAATCCTGCAACATTCATTACTCTTAAAGATTATAATTAGAAAACAAGATGACCACAAAGTGAGAATAACATTCAACTTAGAGAGTAAACATCACGAGTGAATACACGCAAGAATCCTGTAAAAGTGTCTCATTTTTATTAATGAAAGATATCCTCAAAAAGATTACAGTCTGATAGCGTCAGGGTGTGAAGATCAACAACCCTCAATACTTCGAAAGGTGAAGTATTTATAACTTCAAATTACAAACGTTCTGGTCATAAATGATCAGGACGTGCTCAATCTATTTTTAGCCTAACTAATTTAACAAATTTCCTAAATCTAGGAACTGCTTGATGACTTGGTGTAACTGCACGCTGATTTATGGGTAGCCCGTTGAGGAAGCCTTTGCACGACTTCATCTGA
>SNQJ01S0053296.1:85661-102154 GCA_010110895.2 Picea sitchensis
AGCCTAACTAACTTAACAAATTTCCTAAATCTAGGAACTGCTTGATGACTTGGTGTAATTGCACGCTGATTTTTGGATAGACCGTTGATGAAGCCTTTGCATGACCTCATCTGAATGGACAGTTGACTGGACCTGGACAACCCATCTGCTAATCGATCAGATCACAGAGCTCTTCCCATCTGAGATGACTGGGCACGTTGAATTTGAGTAGTCTTCGATACACATCGTCCATTTTTGTATACTTGGCGAATGTAGGCTTGGTGAGGAATATGTATCGAATCTCGTGTTGGATACTGATGTCCCACTAAAGGGCATCCATGAATTCTTTGTCGGTGATGCTCCCTTGTATGCCAACAAACTTTGAACTGTCCTTAGACACATCAGCCAATCTCTTCTTGTAATCTGGGAGTGTCATTAGTTTATCATTAATAACCTTAGACCAGGTAGACCTTTCTTCTGCAGAGCCTCAATCTTACTGAAGAACCTTTATACCCCCTGGTCCATGGCCTGAGCCTTTTCTTCCAGCTAAATCATTAGTCCTCTCTTGGTCAAAACTCTTTTGACCTCAAGGATGGTATCTGTTCTGTCTTCAATCTTCATCTCTTCTAGCTCCTCCCTTGTTTTAGAATTGAGGAACTTGATGATCTTGTTTTCTTGTGTTGGACTATCTCCCAATTCTACTTTGATCTTCTCAATGTCTTGTTTACTCCTCTGGACTAACTCGTTATGCTCAAACATGACCTGGATCATGGGCCATATCTCATTCACGGACTTAGTGATGTCTGTCCATACACTCTCTTTAACCTCAGCCAATGTCTTTCCTACCACTATTTGTTTCTAGAGCTGTTGTAACTCTTGCTTGAGCTGCTCTGTCACCTGCTTTTCCTTAGATATGCTAGTCTGGAAAGAAGATTTGAGTTCCTGCAGGTTCTCAATCTCCTTTTTTAGCCTGCTGAGCTCTGTCTCCTGCAGGTTCATCCTTTCCATGGACTCGGCTAGATCGGTTGTCTTCTCCTGAGATGTCGATGGAGTCGTGGATGGGACTGCTGTCACTGATGCAGTGCTCACTCCTACAATTGGGATAGCACTCAATGGAATGACTTCCATTGGCTTCAGTTTCTCTTTCTCTTTTAACAGTTTCTCCATCTCAGCTACCATTTCTCTAAGTTGTGCATTCTGCTCCATGAGAAACTTTAGCATCTCATCCTTCTCGCCTTCTTTCTCTGCTATCTCCTTCTCCTGTGAGTCTTCTATGGGTGGGAACTTCATTTGTTTCCTCAAGGATGCTATATCAGCATTCTTCTTCTTTATCATTTCCTTTGCTGCTTTGATGTTCCAAGGATCATAACCGATCTTGAGGACCAGCTCCTCAAAGTTTTGATCCTATTGTCCTTTGCGAACGATGAAATCTTCTCCATTTTGAGCTGTGTTTGAACATTGTTCAGTGACACCTGCAATTTGGCTGTAGAAGCGGAAGCATGCACCAACGTATAGAAAACCACTTCTCCGGTCTGATTTTGTAGATCCATCTGATCGGCTAGGTGCACGTCCTTCGCCTGGAATTCGAAGGTGGCCCTCTTGTAGTTGGTGATCACCTTGGGATCTGGCACCTGCGCCTAGAGGAAGGCCATGTTCATTATGCCCTTTTCTGTGTCAAATGAAGACAACATCCTATGGTGCGCAGTCGACATCTTCTTCCAAAACTGAGTGCAAGTACTGCTGGTAAGGGTCTGGTTCTTTTTCTTGATCAGCTCGTACTTCTCGAAAATGCTCAACTTGGGCCCAGTCTTTCCTGGCTGAGTGTTCAAAGGTGAGTCTGTGGTTTTCTTCGGCAATACTAGGGTAATGTCCTTATGGAGGCTTGAACCAAAGGGTGGAATAACAGGCTTGGTCACTGTGGTAGGCAGAGTTTATTTTTCTCCAGTCGGGCCAGGAACTGAGATTGTCTTGGGCCTCTTAGTGTGCAACTGGAACTCTTTGGATGATACCTCCGTGACAGGTGGAGATAAATCATGCCTCAGCCTCTTCTCTTTTGGGACCTGTGGCGTGGTCGTTGGTGGCACAGTGGTCGGGGGAACCTGCTGTTCCACTTTGACCAAGGTGTTAGGCTCCCACACTGTCTGATTTGCAAATTTTTCCACCTCATGCTTAGGCACATGAAGATATGGGATGTTTTTGTTTTTCACCCGCATCTCT
Source organism: Picea sitchensis (assembly GCA_010110895.2). Lineage (NCBI taxonomy): Eukaryota > Viridiplantae > Streptophyta > Pinopsida > Pinales > Pinaceae > Picea > Picea sitchensis. The sequence continues at coordinate 87,858 of SNQJ01S0053296.1, forward strand.
AAGATGATCCCACATGGATCATAGTGCCATGGGAAACTCATGAAAAACTTCATTTCTCTCAACATCCTGTCTGCTTCTTCCCCGGTGCCACGACTATTGCAGATGAAGGAGCCAATCTGCCCCTTGATTCTAAGCTGCTGGTTTTTCTTCAATGATACAAAATGAATGTCATCTAAATTTATAATCTGCCTTATATATTCTAAAGCAAAGATTCTGACAGGAAAATATTTGGGCAGCTTATACGATGCCAACTCGCAACTGTATACTCTGATCTCGGTATGATTTTGGTACAGGTACCAATACCCAGTTTTTGTATTGTCCAAGAGATGCAGGATTCTCTGGACTTCGTCATTTATTCGAGGCTCAGGCCTACCACTCAGCATACTTACCACAGGGTGGTAGAACTGATCGATGAACACCTTGAAACTGTACTCTGTGGAGTTGTGCTTGAGCAAGGAAGTCCATGCTGTGACTGCCTAAGGTTTACCATCTTCATCCATCTTCTGCATGGAAAAACTAAATTTATCTGCTTGAAAGAAAACAAACATGTATGCCAGTATCGATGAGTATATGAACATGCCTTCTGTGCCAAAATTCACGAACTGTTCGTGAATATTGTCTACCAAAAATGTACTAAAATCAAACTGGATGGTGGGATTTTCATCAGTGGAGAAAATGGATAGGAAACCTAGAATGGGCTCATCTACCCACTGGTCAGAATAATATCCTAACAGAGCGCAGAGGGAGGAGATGACCTGGTTTCCCTTAGTTGAGAACATGGAGGACGGGTAAGGAGGATTTGTGGAGGGAAATTGAGTGGATGAGGGAAGGAAGAGCTCGAATATTTGAGATCTTTGGGGGAAGGTAATTTTCTGGTACAATTTGGTGAGAATTTCTAGGTTGAAGGGGGACACAGAGTCAGCTCATGGAATTTGCATCATCTGGTCTATGGATTCAGGCGTGATGAGGAACAGGATGTCTCTAGACGAGGAGACGATGGCTCTTTGCTCAGGGATATAATGATCTTGACACTTGAGAGCAAACTCGGGAAAATGGTGGATCTGAGGGAAAAGGTAGAGGGGTAAATTGGACTCCCAGAGTCCAATTTCATCACTCTGGTCCAGGAACACTTCCCTGAGCCATGACTGGAGGTCTGAGAAGTCAAAATTGCATTTGGTATCTGCGATTAACTGGTCTTTGTCGACCAGTGGGATCCTGTCCAGGTCGACAGGAGGCGGGAGAAACGGATTCTCCTCTGCTTCCGCTAGTTTGGACTTTGGTGCCATTTCTGCAACAGTACCTGCAATAAACACAACGTTACTGGGGGAAAATGACTGTGGATGAGGGCGACGGAATGTAACAGAGGAGTAAGCGGTGAATTTCTCTGGTGCGATGGGTGAATAACGAATGTGAGGTAAATAACAGTGGTTTTATTTAAATTTGGGGTCGGTTGGGTGCGGGAGACAGGTCAGCTGGATAACGGGTAGGTTATCCAGTAATAAATGGACAATAGGTCATTTGGGGGTGAGATGGCAGGTGACGGTGGCTGAAAGATATGGATGGGTGATGTGGCTTCTAGGGACTGGAGGTAAAAGTCGTAATAAGGGGCTTGCCATGAGTGAAAGGGGGGAGGGGACTGACAACAGTTATGGGATGTGACTAACTTGGGAAGAAGTGGAAGGTGACGTCCATGAGTGACGGGGGTCTGTCAGATAGTAGATGTTGACGGGACTTCGGGGCAAATAGACTGACGCCACATATAACAAAGGACCCGCCAGAGGGGGAAAGCCATTCCGGACCCCCCCTCCCCCTTCAGTTAAAAGCAGATCATCTAGGGGGGTCCGAAATCCATTTTGTGCCATTGATCTGTGTGCTCGTTTCCTAGCCGCAGATCTTTGCGCGTCCTTTATCACTCATTTCGGACCTCCCCCCCCCCTCCATTAAAGGCAGAACGGACGGGGGGGGGTCCGGAATCCAATATAGACCGTTGATTTAAGCGCTCAACCCTGGTTCGTCCAGATGCACACAAATGTTATCAGCGATTCCGGACCCCCCCCCAGTTAAAAGTAGAACGGTCGGGGGGGTCTGGAATGCGCTGTACACCATATATCTGGGCGTCGCGATTAGGACCGTCGATATGTGCAGGGACCATAAATGGGGAGCAGAGAACACATGCACTGGGAAAAACTTAGGATAAATGCGTTTTTATGGGTTTTTCCAAAGTTCTTTAAGTAGAGACCACCATGGGGCTTGACCAAACTATCTTTTAAGCATTTGAAACATGGTGCAACACTTACATCAAGATGGCTTTATTAAAACGAAGCAACAATTCCACTAACCTATGTTCTAACCTAGTTTCCTATGACAGTTAACCCAGATTAGACTGTTGGTTTAAGAAATTACTCTACCCTAGGGCTATCTAACCAGGATTAGACAGTCTGGCCAGATTTATTCACTAATCTAACCTAGACACTTTGGCTAAGATTAAACTGTTTAGCCACATTCATTCACTACCCTATCAACATCAAATTTAAAAAGAACTTGGCCATGCTTGAAAGGTATGGACCAAGTTACTATTATTGCATGGGGCTTTTATTGCAATTATTTTATGCCCTCTTCTCTTTCTTTCTTTTCTTTTCTTTTCTTTTTCTTTTCTTTTCAAATTATTTGCAGAATGAAAAATCATTTGTCAACAAAAACACTAGAGACAGATAATATCCCAGTCACCAGTTGATCCTATAATTTATAGGGTGATAACAGATGGAAGAGGAAACAATTTCTAATGAAGTTGCTGAGCATATTATCAATCTTTTAAAAAAGATTATATCAATAATATACCAAAGAACAATCCCTTGTAGATGAACAAATGCTTGAAGACATATCTATGAATAAAGTTACCAAGAAGATTCCAATGAAGTTTCTCCTATTGAATATCCAGAAAAGACTTTTGTATCGATGTTCCCATTTAATGGAGATAAAATTTTCCTGCCTCACATTCCTCCTAGAGTGGTTATTATCAAGAAAAAATATTTATGAGGGGTTTACCAAACCCCCAAAGAGAAGCAAGAATTACCCCTTGAAGGCTTGATTGAAGAAGTGAGTCTTCAAGAAGAAGAACATGAGTTACCTCGTGAATGTGACGATATCTATAATGGATTAATCCATGAAGAGGATCCTCATGAAGATGAAGTGATTGTGTATTCCCTTCCATGTTATGAAGACATCTAGGACTATGTTCCTCCTACACATTAAGAATAGAACATGGCAAGTTATAATCCTTTTGAAAATTTTGATGATACTGTATTCCATGATTTTGGAAGTGAAGAAGTGCCAGAGGAAACCTTGGATGCAATAGACCCTTTATGTAATAATGTTATTGAGAAAATTGATGATATAATACATGTTGGAAGGAATGCATGGGATGTTGATTGTTTTTTGTCTCATGGGGATCCCATCTATGACATTGAGGGAAATTTGTAGATAAGGAATACAAAATTATTTCCTTTGGAAGGTTTTCTTTCATACATTGATCATTTAGTTATTTTGAATCATGATGATAACTTAAGTATAGATTGATCTTATCCATTCAAGGATGACTTGTCGCAGTGTACTCATGATTATTTCCGGTCATATTTTGAGAGTTATGATGTGTATCCTTTTGAGCACTTAGATTCATTATGTGGTGAAAATTTTCATCCACTTCCGTGCTCAAATATTGATGAATATAAAACTGTGGCCAACCAAGAAATATAAAAGACTCAATATACAAAGCAATAATATTTTCATCTCAGGGATTTTTTCAAGGATTTGTGGATAAATAATAACCATGCTTTGGGTTTTGGGGAGGATTATTTCTCTAGACCCAAGGTTGTCCCTTATTGTATATTTCCTTCTCAAGGAAATTTTAGGGTCTTGTTCAGATCTCTCATATCCTATCAGTATTCATGATGTAGTGGTGTGATAAAGGAGGTTGAATATGAACCATCATCTATACATGGTATCCCTCTTTAGAGATGGATTGATCAGTCTTGTGGTTATTCTTTCCAGCATGATTGTTTCCCTCCCACCCACCTCCATGAGTTACTTTCTATGATTGATCACATGATTAATTATACTCATGACTATTTTGTTCTTGAATTATCTTTGTTATGTCACATAATTAAGCACATGGGAAGATACCATGATAAAATAGTAAGCATGTGGTTGCACTGGTTGTACAACTTCACATGACATTTTCAGGGCATGACCTTCAGGGCCTAGTGCCCCAGGTAAGTAGGTAGGTCATTTATCTTTCCCTTGCATTGCATTTTCTTCCTCATGTTAGTTTAGTTTCATCTACTTGAATTTGCATGTCATATCCCTTTTTCATTTTTCTCTACTTGCATTATTGCATACTTGTTATGATCATTTTCTTTCATCATATTATGTGTTAGTTTATAAATTTTTGAAGAAGTGCAAAATTTTCTTTTAAAGATTAGATGAAATTTTGAATTTTGGTCATATGGACAAAGGGTGATTGATCCACCCTCAATGGACAAAGGGTACTGATCCACCCTCAATATCCAAATATATATATATATATATATATATATATATATATATATATATATATATATATATATATATATATATATATTTATTTATTTATTTTTTCAAGCAGTGTAGGAACAAGTCTTACAAGGATATGTTGAGTTTATTGTGCACTCTATGATGAGTACATGTCCCTGAGTAGGATCCAGATGTTATCCCCCATTTCTAGGGATAACTAAGGAGATGATGTCTAGAGGCCCTAAGGTTGCAGACATGGAGTATTGAGAGACATACGAGCATATAGGGTCCACTATCATACCACGCATCACCATATGATTGATGGTAGCAACATCCACCACACCCAACTTGGCCTATGGAGGACAACATGTCTTGCTTCATGAGGTAACAAGTATGGTATCATGGTAAAGATCATTTTAATATTCGAAGCATTTGAACATGTTGCAAAGGATCCTTTCTTGATTTTGAAAACATTTTCTTGGAAATTATGCTTTTTTCCTTATTTCACCTTGGTAAGTGTCATGGTTTCCTATGATGTGGCCACCCCCAAGGAAAGAGTTTCTACTAGGGTGTCTCCTTGAAAGGTCATCGTACCTCTCCTGCTCATACTTGCCACCTTCCATTACTTCTTCCCCTCAGTTTCCCCATCTTTTAGGTTTTTGAGCTTATTGACCCAAGAAGGGAATGTGCCTCATTTAATTGGAAGAAGGGGCCACTAGGCTTAAAGGTTCCCTAGAAAAAAACATCATGCAATAAAATCTCACCCTGGGATCCCGAGAGAAATGAAACACCTCTTTAAAAAAAGTGACGGACCCATAAAATAAATAAATAATCAATTAATGTTGATTTCCAAGGTAGAACATTTGTGGGCTATGCATTTCCTTTTTAGTGCCCCTTATTGTATTCAACTTGGAAAAAAATGAAAACTAAGGTAGAGTGTATGTGGGTTATGCATTTCCGTTTTAGTGCCCAGTATTGTCTTCAACTTGTAAACACATGCAAAATAAATGGTTAATAAAGGGCTTGGAAAAATATGCTTTAAAAACAAAAAGAGCAAAAGGATGTCACCAACCCTCAACAAAGACACCCATAAATGAGACAATATGAGCCCTTGTATGTCATGAAACCCCATACCTAGAAGTATAAACCCATCTACCTCACATTAATTACATAAAATAGAAATGATTCTCCTTGGGAACATCCTCTTCTTGAAGAATTATTTCATCCAATAGGGCATTATGACACCCCTCCCATATCTAAATTTGGCAAGTTGTATATGATCTTTGAGCATTTGTTTATTTTGAAACAAGGGGATTTAATAAACATGTTTGGGTATTTATTTTATTAGATATGGATTACTTGGCATGATACTTGTGACTTGTGGACCCTTGAAGGGTGTACTTGTTTGTATTTGCAGGTCCTTTACAAGTGAAATTTTAATCGTGAAGGCACAAGATCACTTGGACCTTCATTGGGGTATGACGCCCATAGGTTGGATGATGCGACCCCTCTCCTTGGAAAAATGGTAAGATAAACGTTTAATTTGGAGGAGATTGGACACCATGATGTGACCATGTTCCAACTCATTGCACCCCAATGATGGCCTAGGAAGGCCTAAAATGTCACATCTTATTTCCTAGACTTCACATGGGTTTAGGATTATCACTTTTGATGATGGTGTGGCTTGGTTTGATGGAGAGAGAGACACTTGGAAAATTTTGGAGCACTTAGTGGCATGATTTATGGCCTTTGGAGGCCCAATGTTCTTCATCAAAGGCTCAACGTCTCTCCTAGAGGCCCTACGTCACCCTTTAGGGCATGACCTCACCTTTAAAAAGGGATTTTCTTTTTGTAAATTTGAATTTTAAGATGTAAAAGGAAAAATAGGGAGGTCATCCTCTCTAATTTGATGTTGAATTTTCAAAAAGTGGAAAAAAAGGTTTTAGGTGACCTCATATAAATAGAGGTGACCCCTTTTGCCATTTGGATCATAACTCACTTGAGAATTACATATTGTATGGCTGAAATTTTCTCCCTACTTGGGAATTTTTCTCTATCTCTCTCTTGAATGTCTCTTGTGGATGCTAGTACTTGCGTTTTGGTGAAGGATACTAAGGAGATATCTCTTGGATTCTTGTTCTTGGTAAATTTGGTCGAATATGCTTGATAAAAAATGGTTTCTTCATGTTTTTTCTTGGAATTCGTAAGGAATTTCTACATTAATTGTGTTTTTCTTCTTGTTTCAAAATTTGTATAAACTCTTAGAGGAGTATAAAGGCATACACAATCCATCAATTCTACTTTTTTATCATTGAATAAGCTACTTTGCAAAGGTTCATAGGAGTGTAACATCCTACTCTACTAGGCACACTTTTATTGACTTATTCTTTGAGGACATTTGTGTGCAAGTGATCCAATTATGGTACATTGTGATTTCGTTTCTATTATGGATTATACAAAATGATGATGATGTGTTATGAATTATTATTGTTTGGTGTATATATACTGGTAGATTTTGTTGATGAGTTTTCCTGAGTGTGCAGGACACATGACAGGTTATGGATGTTGATGGCATCAATGGACTTCCTTGGACTCCATATTGAGTCAGGGAGTGAATTGTATTTTGATTGAGTATTTCATTTTCGCACTTGTGACATATGATTGATTTAAATATGATTTATGTATATGGATTATTGACACAGGATTTATCAGTGGATGTAAGCTTGACAATGCTTGCTAATCCGACTCACATAAGGAGTAGAGGGTACATGCATAGAAACCAGACATTGAGGGAGAGGTGTGGCAACATCTCTGTCACATTCTACTAATACACTTACCGTGCTTCAAATGGTAGGTTAATGATTACCTAGTTCGATAGGTCCACGATGTCATGAGGGAAGACTGAGACAATCACTCACGAATATTTCTAAGGAGCACACAACAAGGCAGAGCCCTTATTCCTTATAATCCCTTAGTATTTCACAAGGTCGACCGAGTGGAATGTTGAATCCAAGGGTTGGACAAACTTCCAAAACCAGTCAAAGGAAAGTGGAACCCTTTGAGCATGAAGGTACGTATTGAAGGGAACATCGTGTAATTAAAAACTTGATTCAATAAATATAGGTGGCCTAGAAAACATTTAAAATGATTAGACCTTGTTGGATTAAAATAATTAATTAAAAAATAAATTTATTAATTATAAAGCTTGATAAAAGTCCAAGCCTAAGTCTAAAACTACGTCTAAGTCTAAAATTTATTTAAGAGACTAAATGAATTGTGCCTTCCCCCACGTGAACTTTTCCTTGCCACCACCCTTGGTCACTTGGATGAGGGCCCATGTAATATGGGAGAATCTCAACAGGAACCATCGGTAGAAGTTGGCAAGTCCCAAGAAGATATGAAGCACAATTAGTGTGTTTAGGTTTGGCCAAGAACATATGACTTATATCTAATATGGATCCACATGTAACCCATTCTCATCAACAATGTAGCCCAAGTATTGGACCATGTTCATGCCAAAGCAACATTTTTCCAAGTTGGAATATAGCTTGTGCTACCGTAGAGTGCTCAAAACCTGTTGAATATGTTGCATGTGCTCCTCCCAAGTTCTGTTGAAGATGAGGATGCCATCCAAATATACGACCACAAAAGAGTTGGTGAAGGGTCTCAATATATCTTCCATCGAACTCATGAAATTGGCCAGTGCATTTGTTAAGCCAAAGGGCATGACCAACCATTAGAAGAGACCTTCTTTAGATTTGAAAGTTGTTTTCCATACATCAGTTGGCTCAATGGGAACCTGGTGGTAGGAAAAATTTAGGTCAATCTTGCTAAAGAAATCCCCCCCTTTGAGTTGGTCAAGAAGGTCATCAATTTGGGAAATTGGGTATCGATTACTGACTGTGATTTATTTTAATGCTTTGTAATAAATGCAGAGCTTCCACGTCCCATATTTATTCTACAGTAGTAAAATTGGGCTTCCACAAGGGGAGGATTTGGGTATAATGTGCCCATTTTGAAGCAACTCTTGGATATGACACTTGATTTCATCATTTTCCATCAACAAGCAATGATAGACTAGTCCATTGAGCAGAGGTGCACTGGGGTTTAGATCAACTGGATGCTTGAATTAACAGTGCTTCGGTACCCCGGTGGGTGAGGAGAATATGTCTTCGTACTCTTCCATGATCTTGTCCACTTGCTTCTGCTGCAAGGAGAGGATTTGTGTAGAGGCCATAGATGTGGCGGTGACCTTCTTCTTACTGTGAGCATGGATCACAAAGAATAAGAACTTCTCGGTTTGTGAAATGACCTTACTTCATTGCTTAGAAAAGATTAAAGAAATAGTAGTAGGTGACGCTACTTGTAGTATCCTGTACAATTGTATACCCAAAGTAATAATAACCCTGCGGGGTCTAGACTCATACACATCATGTTGCTTCCACAAATATGGTTGTCCTAAAATAACATCACAAACTTCAAGTGGAGAAATATCACACAATACCTCATATTTGAAGGGCTTGATGTTGTAGGGAAGATGACATTGTTGGCTGACGTAGATATCTCTTCATCGGTGAAGCCAATCGATGGTGTAGGGCTGCAGGTGCAGTGTCGTTGACAGGTCCAGTCGCTTGACAAACTCTGCTGAGATCAGGTTCTTTTGAATGTCTCTATTGACAATGAAATGAAGTGGAGCCCCCTTTACCCACATCTGTGAGTGAAAGAGGTGTTTCTCTTCCTTTGGTTCTTCTAGTTCGCTTGGCAGGAATTTGGTGGTAGCGACAGTGGCACTAGGTTCAACATCGATAATCCACTTCCCTCCTTCTAGATTTGATTAAGAGTTATAATTTTCCTATGACTCAGAATCTTTCAGCTCGGCCACTAGTGACTGCTTGGACTGGCATTCTTCGTTGTTGTGCAAAGGGATTTTATGGTATTCACACCATTTTCCCATGTCCTTCTTCGAATTCTCATTACCCTTCTTGTGTTTCATCTTGGATTGGTTTTATTGAAAGTGGCTATCTTTTCTTTGTCATTTTTTTGGTGGGTTGGGGCCATCTTTTCCATGCTTCAGCTGTGGGGAGTTTGCAGATCCAAACTCTCACCTCTTTTGCTTAAATTTTTGCTCGATCTTGACATGATATCTACAATTCGTACCCAATGATGCGATGTCTAGAAAATCCATTTATTTTTTAATGTATCTATGCAGACAACCGCGGTATTTGAGAACCATATGTGATTCAGAGTATTTGATACCTAATTTGGTGTGCAGGGTATGAAAAATATTGATGAAATATGGTACTGTCTGGTCCCTTTCTTGATGCAGGGTGGTCCATCTTGTGTATTGGTCCTCGTAGCTTCCAATAGGGTAGTATTGTTCTTTAATTACATCCCTGAAGGAATCCCATGTGAGGGTGACTGCAAATATTAAATATTCATTTATGTCCATTTGCTCAAAGTAAGTATCCCACCAGTCCTTAACATGGGGGATGACCTTGAAGAGTGTAAAAGTAATCTTTTCCCTATTGGAAAAATTGTGGACTGAAAAATACCCTGCAAGGAGATTCATCCATTTATCTACAACATCTGCATCTATCAGTCCTTCAAATAATGGAATATCAAAATTTACTTGTACCTTGAAGGGGTTTTCTTGGTTGCTTGATGAAGATGCATCTCTTGTGGGCAGCCGTCGAAGGATCTGTTCAAATTTGTCCATCATTTCATTCCTTTGTTGTGTAAGGGATTTATCGAGCAACATTTTAAGAGGATATCCTGCTCCATCATATTTATTTTCTTCCCCCATGGGTTTTTGCTGGGATCAACGCAACCGATATTGCAAAGGATCGACTGGATTGAGTCCCAACTTCTTGTACCTAGATATTGGCAGGGACATGCACAAAGAAAAATAACTGAAGAGTAGACTGGTCTGATACCACTGATCTAGATTTATGAGCGGAAAGAAATGAATAACAAACTAAATACATTAACATAGATATATGGGGAGAAACAACATATATCCAATGAAAAATAACTGCTATTGAATAAATAAAGTAGGTTGAAACTATAAAACTGCAGAACTGAAAACAACTTGCTCGAATGGTGGTAGTTATCTTTGAGAAGAGATGTGGTTGCTACACGCATCCTTCCGAGAAGAAAAAAATTACAATGAGGGTCCAAAGGTCATTTTAACATTATTCATGAATTCCAAAAACCTAGCCCTAGGAGGTGAAACGCCAAAAGTTATGTGGGCCCCGATGGGTAACTTGGTACCTCAACTTCCTGGGGTTGTAACTTTTGCATACGACATCTGTGTTAGGCATGTGATAGACCGTTGGAAATGTATTTTCGAGAACTACACATTGTGTCATCAAAATTTGACTCTATCTATAGTTTTACTATGGCAAGACAAAAAAACACTGTTTAGGGCCCCAAAATGACCCTGAAAGTACAAAAAGATGTACTTAAATGAAAACATAAAAGATAAGCCAGATGGATTAGGTGGGTGGAAACCAATCTCCACTTGGAAGATGTGTAGGGATTCAGACAACTCAGGAAGTGTAGACCCACAATTACAAAGAATTACAAAAGAATGTGTTGAACTAAAAATTGTTAAGAGGAGCTAGTTCAAATATGTGGGTGGCCACCAATATCCACCTGGATCATGTTGACTCCAATGGTCAGACAAACTTCCAAAACCAGTCAAAGGGGAGTGGCTCCCTTGGAGAACATAGGTGTGTCTTGAAGGGCACGTCGCATAATTAAAAACTTGAGTCAATAAATCTAGGTGTCCTAGAAAAAATTTAAAATGATCAGACCTTGTTGGATTAAAATAGTTAATTAAACAATAAACTTATTAATTATAAAGCCCGATAAAAGTCCAAGCCTAAGTATAAAATTAAGTCTAGGTCTAAAATTTATTTAAGGGACTAAATGAATTATGAAATAAGTTAAAAGATTCGATAAATTGCACATGTGTGCATAAAAATAATAAAAAGGGATTTTTAAAATAGAAAGAAATAAAATATGAGAGAATAGGTGTACACATAGAGTAGTATCTAGAGTCAAGCTACCACTAGTCTAACTAGAAGAAGAATCTTATTCCAACTCTAAATAATAACTAGTTAGGATACAGTCTTTAAATGAGAATATGGGGATCAAAGAGACACCTAAGAGAGAAAATAGGAACACATTGGGGAATGTGAGGGAAATTGACTTAAAAAAAAAAAAAAATTGAAATTACTTGTGTGACATGGGGGGAGTGTGACAAGTGTGTGGATGAATAATCCTAATTAAATTAATTAAAAAGGTTAATTAATTGTGCATGCGGACATGTGTTAGTGATGAAATTTATATAAAAAAAATGGTGTAGAAGGGTAAGGAAAATCACTCATTCATGGTAAGGTTATGCTGCCAAAATTATTGTGGACAGTGTTTTACTTGTGAGAGTTGGGATACCAAGATTGAAGAAGGAGTGGAAGATCTTCCTTGCAAGGAAAGCTTGGAGCTATTGCATTCTAGTTTTGTGTGTGACCCTTTTTCAGCTCAGGTGGCTAAGGTGGAATACAACTACCCCTAGAATTGACTAGGAGGTACCGGTCAATTTTTTGGATTAGCAGTGACTGGAGAAGAACACAACTCAAATTCAACCCATGTGGAAGATTTTCCTCATCATTCTTCAATCCGGCTACGGTATTTAATTTTCGTTATTACATTTATATACAACCCTTATATTCAAATGTAAATACAATATTGTATATAAATTGTAACGTAATCTGAATTGTGGAATTAACATTTGAATTCAATAAATTAAATATTTTGTTATGTTATATCTCACTAATCTTCACGAATTTCCTTGAGTTATTAGAAACTTGTTGATGTAATATAATGAATTAAGTGTAATGCAAAGTTTATTACTAGCATTGTATCATTATAATAGAGCCAAGAATCAGTTAAAATAAATCTCTTGATTGTGTAAATTCTGAGAAATCATACGATAACACTAATGAGAAGAATAACCATGAAGCGTTGTTGAACATATTTTAAACTTTTATGTACTCACCAATTTTCACTTTTGAAAAGAGATTGTGAAGACATTCATCCACGCCGGTAGAATTTTAGTTTTTTTTATGAATTCTTTAAATTTGTATATTCATATGAATTGTTTTGTGATTGTGTTAGTCTCCCGAATGGGTATAATATTTTATTACTACCTCTATGTTCTTGATTCACTAGTATTCTTAATGCAGTGATTTCTGGTTGGGATATCGAAAATTCTATCGAGTTGTGAGAGTAGATTCAGATCCTTCTAGGTTATTTTCATGAAATATTATCATTCAGAACATTGGGCCAAGAAATTTAGCCAACAATCTACGCCTATTAGTTAGTTGTCATCTCAAAGAAAAAAAGGACGGTGTTACCAACGCACATTCTAAACTGTATTAATAGGCCAATGTTCTTTGTGTTAACGACAACAAGTGAACTAAGGATGGACTCTCTGAGTAAATTAAAAGTATGCTCTTTGTCGAAGATGAAGTACTATTAATAATGAGAGATTGTGAATCTTCACGAAATACTATATATATAATTACAAATGTTTTATTTTTCTACGTCTTCTTTTGGAACTCTTAAAACCAAATATTGTTGCTTCTTTTACAATCTAATTGTATAAGAACCCACTTCCTTTGGATGGATTAAAAATCCCTAATTCCAAGAATTTTTTTGGTGAATAACAAATTACACATTAGCATAAATTGTATTTTGTAATGGTTCAATGGGTAATTAAGAATCATGGAGAGGTAACAATAATATCTCATTAATTACTAATACACTTTACAAAAAACTCATCTTAAGAATATTGTGTTAAATCTTGTTGTTGGTCACTATAATTGCTTATTTAATTTAAACAATCAAGTGCTACATAAATTGTCAACCCAGGGAAGTCTGTTTATTTCAAAGGTAACCACACACTATATATGCCCAATTTCAAAAGCAACCTAGAGTTGTAGTAAAGAAAACTATATTAATCACACTTGCCTTGAATGAACTGAAGTTCTACCTTGAATTATAGAAAATCAATCTACCTATTGCAGAGCTCAAAGTTTAAAGAAATGATTAATTGAAGAATCCTGGATTACATTACAATAACAACAAGATACTGCAATAGAAAAGACCAACTATTTTGTAACCAGAGAACAGGACCCTATTCCCAAAGAAGGAATCTTCAGCACCTGTTTCCAATCATCACACTTCATGAACTTATTGCTTAACTGAAATAATACACACTGAAGGCTATCTATCTCCTAACAGAGAAAAGGACCCTAATTCCTTCCCAAAGTAGGAACCTTCAGCACCAGTCTCTGATTAGCACACTCATGAAAATAATTGAAGGCTAACTATTTCTAACAGAGAACATGACCCTAATTCCTTCCCAACGCAGGAACCTTCAACACCAGTCTCTGATTAGCACACTCATGAAAATAATTGAAGGCTAACTATTTCTAACAGAGAACAGGACCCTAATTCCTTCCCAAAGCAGGAACCTTTAACACCAGTCTCTGATTAGCAAGCTTTCATAAATTCATCACACAGGATTGCTAACTAAAATGATTAACAGTTACCCAAACATGAAACACATGAAAACAATGTAACGTTCAGTAAAGAAGAGTTCTTAACAAGACAGAGTTCAGTAGTGTTTCAGCAAAGCAGAATTCATTAAAGTAGTGTTTCAGCAAGACATAAATTAATCAAGG
>SNQJ01S0053296.1:127418-147389 GCA_010110895.2 Picea sitchensis
GTTACTTTGTATAGTTTTTTACCCTTCTAGAATGTTGTGAACTTAATTCAGTGCCATGAATGACTTCATTGCTGTTTTGATGATGTGGAGTTCTTGTCGCCATGTGCAGACGAAATTTCAGTGATAACAGTGGTGATGTGATGAGATTGAATGTGTGGTTATTAATGTATGTGGTGACACATATCACTTGTCCTAACAGTTTAAAAAATATATATATATTTACCTCTACTGTACTCACTTGTTTGATGTCGTAACTGAGGGAATGTTACAAGGAGTAAAAAGGCTTACAACCTCCTAGATTTACCTTGCTAGTTTTTTTTTCTCTAAGGAGTAAAAAGGATTACACCACTAGAGAAGTAACAAAATTGGATCTTACACAAGAGAATCCATAACCCAATTGATTTGGCACTAGTCTAATTTTCATTGGAGATATAAAATCATTTCATTGGTATGCGTGAAATGTTGATATATTGCAATTATCTACGGTGGAATTGATTCTATATGCTATAAGATTACTTGTTCCCTAGGGGAATATTGATTAGCCTAGTAATTCTATTTTTTGTTACAAATTAATTCTACATACATTAGGGTTGCAACAAACTCATCGTATTTCAATATTTTCTCACTAATCTAGCATTGAAATTCACTTGTAAACCTTGTTCATTGTTCTACTTGTTATTGGCTAATTTTTGGGTGGTTTACTTGTTGATTTCTATGGCTAGACATTGTTGTTGTAGAATTTTTTTTCTACATCCACTTGGATGTCATAATAACTTGATGATAAAACATAATAAACGACCCTTAAATCCACCAAAGTATTGCTTTAAACATTGGAAGTTTGACTAGTCATTACTAGCTTTATATATGATATCTTGTACTAGATTTTGGATGGTTAAATCTACAACTATTAAAATATTTTATTGTTGATGTATATATTTCCGTAATGGATCAATTTGGGATATTAAGGGTTCTTTATTGATCCCCTTTGGTTTAAGACTTGTGTATCTATCATTTTTCTTGTTCTGGGCAGGGATAACATTGTTTTGCAGGCATTCAACACTTGGAAACCATTTGTCCTTTCACAAGACTCATCTTCAATCCTTTTTATCATCTCCAAACTTGACCTATAAGGTTTTTAATCATCATCATCATCTCCCTTTCCATCTCAATCCCCCTAGGTTCACCGAGATTCCCCACTTTTGGTCATTTCATCATCACTAAAACGAGGGGAGTGTCTATCTATGGACCAGGGGTGAAAGTAGGTAGGTACTCCCATATTTGTCTCACCTTTTTTACTTGGGTTGGGTTTTTCCCAAGCTAAATCCATGTGAAAACGGGTACAAGCAAAAAGAAAGCGCTAAAGTTGAGTTGAATTCATGAAAACGAAGATTAAACTAAAGGAACCTAAAGCTATAATGTCAATCATCAAGAAAGAATAGAACCCAACAACAAACAATAAATATGGTGCAACAAGAGTAATCTTTCTTAGTGAAAACTTGGAAAGTAATCCAAGGGAAAGAACTAGTCAAGAAATTTTAACCATTCAACATCAAGACCCATAGAAATATTCTCGGCATAAAGATCTGCAATGAAGAACAAATAAGCTTACGAGAATTGATAATCTAGTGGAAAAAAATTGCAACACAATCCTCTAGTCCAATTGTCACATATGATTTTCCTTTCATTTTGTGCAACAAAAGAAGCTTCCGCGAATCTAGGAAAATGGGTTAATGGATAGTTTAGTCAAAATAGATTTTCAAAAACCAATTACAAAAAATATTTCACAAACCAATAATCTCTAAACATTTATTGACATAAGAAATTTCTTTGAATATTTGAAAATGCTAAAATTTTAAATAATTTTTTTTTGTTTCATATTTCACCAAAGTATCACCAATTTCTCTTTGCTATAAAAGATAATCATTAACCAAAAAGATTCAAATAATTCAATTTGATAAGGAAAAGAGGAAAAATCACAGTTATGGAGGTCATAAAAATAATCATTAAAATGACCCCAAACATCAACTACATCAGAAACCAAAGTGGGAATACATGAATGAGACAAATTAGATATTTTTGATAATTTTTTGAGTTGGTGACAATATTTTTTTATCAATCAAAATGTCACAAAGGAATATGAGCATCCAAGTTTAGATTAACACTTCCCTAAGTTTCCTTCATCCCAAGAGAAAAATCATGAGTTGTTAGTCATGCAAGTCATTTCCCAATCTGCATAACAAGAAAGAATGGTACAGTAATCTCTTAGACAGTTTGGAAAAAAATCTTCCTATAAATGACCGACTTATTGAAATGAAAATTTAACTAAAAAGAAAATTAAAGACCAAAATTAAGCTAATCCTAAGCAAATCCTGCTAATCTATTGTGAAATTAAACTATATTGGTTGTCATAAAACTTCTGCAAGTGCCAATGTTGTCATTAAGTATACATCAACTGTCCATTCAATCAAATATCATATCCTTCTTCCCAAGATATAAGAAACATGTGATTTCACACAATATTCCCTTCGACACATGTCATTTATAGTTGTGAGATTTGAATCCCCTCGACACTATATCGTGTTCATGAAATCATAATCAATCAAATACAAATAGAACCATAATACTTCAATTCCATCCATGTCCTAAAGATACATGTCCATTACCAAATAATTAATCAAAACCAAATATTGTTGCTTCTTTTACAATCTAATTGTATAAGAACCCGCTTCCTTTGGATGGATTAAAAATCCCTAATTCCAAGAATTTTTTGATGAATAACAAATTACACATTAGCATAAATTGTATTTTGTAATGGTTCAATGGGTAATTAAGAATCATGCAGAGGTAACACTAATCTCTCATTAATTACTAATACACTTTACGAAAAACTCATCTTAAGAAGATTGTGTTAAATCTTGTTTAAATTAATATTGAAGGATTGTAATTATTACAACCACTTTGGCATGTATTATGATTACGAAGATCTACACAATACGTTTTGGTGTCACCCTTGATCTTCTAATCCTAGTTTCATCGTTAAGGTTCCATTTTTGGGTTAATTATCCTTTACTTAGGAGCATAATCTCTAGTCACTCGATCAAATTATGAATTCATATTCCTCATCGTAATTGATATCCTTATGTGGAAATTAGTGTTGT
Source organism: Picea sitchensis (assembly GCA_010110895.2). NCBI lineage: Eukaryota > Viridiplantae > Streptophyta > Pinopsida > Pinales > Pinaceae > Picea > Picea sitchensis. Next base: position 130,577 of record SNQJ01S0053296.1, read on the forward strand.
TACATAAGGTAATGTATATAAAATTAATGCTTATAGGAAAGAAATAAATTGGTTTTCTATTAATGTGAGTATAGTATTCTATTTAATGGCTTGCTTGCTAATGTTGATTTCATCGATCTATATCATTGATTAATATCAAATATTGTTAAATAATTCTACAAGTAACGATATAAAAAGAAATGAATGGTTGATAAGAAAATCTTCAGTGATTAGTTAGGATATATTTATGACTTGCAATTGTTGTAATAAAATATTGTGTAGCTTTAGATAAGGTGGAAAACGAGAATACTTATATACCCTATTTTTTATTGTATATAATTATTTATATTTTTTTTTATTAGACATGATTTCTGGATTAGAATCGTTGGGAAGGGAAATATATACCTCCTTGTTCCTTAAAACATTCGTCGGTCCTGAGATGTTAGATGGTCAAAATCGGTCGGATGAATCTTGGACTTGAGTGTTGATTATGTATCTTGGAGGTCCTAACCTTGCAGGGTAGGTTGGTGGGTAGTCAATTGCTATCTTATGTGATATGTTTGATCGAATAATAGTGATGTTGTATTTAGATTGTGATTGTGTGGTGATGTGATGAGATTGAATGTGTGGTTATTAATGTATGTGGTGACACATATCACCTATCCTAACAGTTTTTTAAAAAATAAAATATTTACCTCTACTGTACTCACTTGTTTGATGTCGTAACTGAGGGGACGTTACAAGGAGTAAAAGGCTTACAACCTCCTAGATTTACCTTGATAGCTTTGTTTTCTCTAAGGAGTAAAAAGGATTACACCACTAGAGAAGTAGCAAAATTGGATCTTACACAAGAGAATCCATAACCCAATTGATTTGGCACTAGTCTAATTTTCATTGGAGATATAAAATCATTTCATTGGTATGCGTGAAATGTTGATATATTGCAATTATCTACGTTGGAATTGATTCTATATGCTATAAGATTACTTGTTCCCTAGGGGAATCTTGATTAGCCTAGTAATTCTATTTTTTGTTACAAATTAATTCTACATACATTAGGGTTGCAACAAACTCATCGTATTTCAATATTTTCTCACTATTCTAGCATTGAAATTCACTTGTAAACCTTGTTCATTGTTCTACTTGTTATTGGCTAATTTTTGGGTGGTTTACTTGTTGATTTCTATGGCTAGACATTGTTGTTGTAGAATTTTTTTTTCTACATCCACTTGGATGTCATAATAACTTGATGATAAAACATAATAAACGACCATTAAATCCACCAAAGTATTTCTTTAAACATTGGAAGTTTGACTAGTCATTACTAGCTTTATTTATGATATCTTGTACTAGATTTTGGATGGTTAAATCTACAACTATTAAAATATTTTATTGTTGATGTATATATTTCCGTAATGGATCAATTTGGGATATTAAGGGTTCTTTCTTGATCCCCTTTGGTTTAAGACTTGTATATCTATCATTTTTCTTGTTCTGGGCAGGGATAACATTGGTTTGTAGGTATTCAACACTTGGAAACCATTTGTCCTTTCACAAGACTCATCTTCAATCCTTTTTATCATCTCCAAACTTGACCTATAAGGTTTTTAATCATCATCATCATCTCCCTTTCCATCTCAATCCCCCTAGGTTCACCGAGATTCCCCACTTTTGGTCATTTCATCATCACTAAAACGAGCGGAGTGTCTATCTACGGTGAAAGTAGGTAGGTAATCCCATATTTGTCTCACCTTTGTGACTTGGGTTGGGTTTTTCCCAAGCTAAATCCATGTGAAAACGGGTACAAAGAAAGTGCTAAAGCTGAGTTGAATTCATGAAAATGAAGATTAAACTAAAGGAACCTAAAGCTACAATGTCAATCATCAAGAAAGAATAGAACCCAACAACAAACAATAAATATGGTGCAACAAGAGTAAGATTTCTTAGTGAAAACTTGGAAAGTAATCCAAGGGAAAGAACTAGTCAAGAAATTTTAACCATTCAACATCAAGACCAATAGAAATATTCTCGGCGTAAAGATCTGCAATGAAGAACAAATAAGATTACGAGAATTGATAATCTAGTGGAAAAAATTTGCAACACAATCCTCCAATCCAATTGTCACATATGATTTTCCTTTCATTTTGTGCAACAAAATAAGCTTCCGTGAATCTAGGAAAATGGGTTAATGGATAGTTTAGTCAAAATATATTTTCAAAAACCAATTACAAAAAATATTTCACAAACCAATAATATCGAAACATTTATTGACATAAGAAAGTTCTTTGCATATTTGAAAATGCTGAAATTTTAAATAATTTTTTTTTGTTTCATATTTCACTAAAGTATCACCAATTTCTCTTTGCTATAAAATATAATCATTAACCACAAAGATTCAAATGATTCAATTTGATAAGGAAAAGAGGAAAAATCACAGTTATGGAGGTCATAAAAATAATCATTAAAGTGACCCCAAACGTCAACTACATCATAAACCAAAGTGGGAATACATGAATGAGACAAATTATATATTTTTGATAATTTTTTGAGTTGGTGACAATCTTTTTTTATCAATCAAAATGTCACAAAGGAATCTGAGCATCCAAGTTTAGATTAACACTTCCCTAAGTTTCCTTCATCCCAAGAGAAAAATCATGAGTTGTTAGTCACGCAAGTCATTTCCCAATCTACATAACAAGAAAGAATGGTACAGTAATCTCTTAGACAGTTTGGAAAAAAATCTTCCTATAAATGACCAACTTATTGAAATGAAAATTTAACTAAAAAGAAAATTAAAGACCAAAATTAAGCTAATCCTAAGCAAATCCTGCTAAGCTATTGTGAAATTAAACTATATTGGTTGTCATAAAACTTCTGCAAGTGCCAATGTTGTCATTAAGTATACATCAACTGTCCATTCAATCAAATATCATATCCTTCTTCCTAAGATATAAGCAACATGTGATTTCACACAATATTCCCTTCGACACATGTCATTTATAATTGTGAGATTTGAATCCCCTTGACACTATATTGTGTTCATGAAATCATAATCAATCAAATACAAATAGAACCATAATACTTCAATTCCATCCATCTCCTAAAGATACATGTCCATTACCAACCTTGGTCATGCTTACAAGATAAATAAAAATCTGATTCAAAATCATCATCCTTGCAAGAAAATGTGTTTGTTTCCTATTGGCATGATCATAAAGTGAAATATTCGTATGATCATCTTCGATCTTGTGAGAGGCAAGAGGAAATAAATGTGAAAATGATAACAATCAATTTTTTTGTTAAGGTGCAAATAACTTTAGATCACGACCTAGATGGATCGACTTCCCCAACTCAAATGAAATATATAATTAGGAGACAAAATTGAATGAAGCAATTAAAATCAGATTTATGATAGGTGATAAGATTGGTATGATGGGAAAGTCCATGAAATGGATATCCTCAAGTTCCCAAGAGTGTTCCAAGTAGAAAAATTATGCATTTCACTTCCTTGAGATTACATGTTTCATAGAATGTAGAGAAAAAGAAATGGAAAATAAGAGTGTGTAGCTTTTCTCTCTACTAGCTAGGTTTTCCATTAAAAATAGTGAGATATATAATCTTGAAAACAAAATCAACAATCTCATGAGTATGAGGAATCAAATAGAAGATATTCCAAACTAACCCAAACAATTATTATCTTTTATGATTATGAATAAATTGATTTTGGGTTCAAGGGATGCTAAAGAATGTGGGTCCCAATAGATTGACGAGTTACAACCTCCAAGAAATTCACATCTTGAAAATTATTACCATGGTCGAGGTTAAAATAGATGTTGAGAACTCAAATTGAAAATCCTTAGAAGTTGCATGGAAATATTCCATTAAGGAGTTTACAACTCCAAGGATTTGGATGATTTCAACATGATCATGTAAGTGAGACATTATTAAGCCATGATACAAATAAGATCATCCAAGAATGTGACCAGACTGAGTGACTCAAGATTAGAAAATCCAAAGGATGGAATATACTCTACAAGAAAATCTCAGGTCTAAAATTCTCATGATTGACAATGCTAGGATTGATTCTTTAGTTGAATGAGTATAACAAAGGAGCATTGTCCCAAATTTATGGTGTTGATGCGTCTATATGAATGAATGAATGGTAAAGTTTTTGTTTATTAGAAATTCTCTGTTATTTCTTGTTCTTGTATTTTTCCATGCATTTACATGGCTATATGTATGAATCTGTAAGGTTTTAAATAAATTTCAATTGTTTATCTTCTAAGAGCAAGTGCAAGTGTGCATAGTGTCCACAAGGAGTGCATTGACAGAGTCTATCTCGACTCACAACTCATAAGAGATAACGTGAACTTATGCCTGCAAGGAGTGCATAGAGTCTTCAAAGTGTGGGTTGACAGAGTCCATTTTGGCTCAGAAAGTTCTGGAGAGATAGCCTGAAGAAATTTTATCCGCAAGGAGTGCACAACTGAGTCTTATGACTTAGAAGCTCAGGAGAAGTAGCTAAAGTTGTTCATAGAGAGGTGGAATCACAAATGAGAACCTATTGCAAGGCGTGCACAAGATGAAATTTGGCTAAGTGTCGAAGGAGTATTCTAAGAAGACAAGAGTTCAGAAAGAACAAGCTCATGAGGTAGAATGGCGAGAAATCATCTAAGGACAGAGCCGTTTGAGGCCTCTCTGACTTATCAAAGCGAGATCCATCTAGGAGGGATTGGGATCATTCCATACCGTCATACCTGGGAGGAGTTGCACAAAGGTCAGTCGTGAGGTATTTCGGTGGTTAGAGTTCAGGACACTTCAAAGCATTGAAAGGTGCGATCGTCGAAGTCACGAACTCGCGAGGTGAATCTCGACCATTGGTTGCGAGAAGACACATGGAAGAATATTAAGGATTCCAGGAGTTAGAGGTCTGGAGGAAGTAAGGGTGGAGTAAGTGAAGTTTCGCAAAGTCACAAAACCCAAAGCTTAGTTGGACCGTCATATCCAGGGAGACACGTGGAAGAGACCCACGAGTTCGGAGGAAGTTGTTTCAGAAGGAAACAGAGGAGGAGATTGCAGTATTTACAGAGCCCAAAGTGGAAAAGGGTTGGCTTGAGGTCATAGATCGTGGTCACATAGCAAGGAAAGAGTCTAGCGCAAGACTAGTACTCACGAATCGGTGTTGCCAAGTGTCGGAGAGCAGAGTTGTAAGTGGTTCGAACTTACACATGACATCAAGGGGACCTATGTGAGTGTGTAAATTGCTCAAGTTATTTTGAAGGCCGAAGAACCAGTTCGGTTCAGAGAGTTGAAGATCCAAGACCGGGAGGTCGCGAAATACATAGGAGAGAAGCGGCGGGGGGTTGCCGTCAAAAGTGGTATCAGAGAAGATACATAATTGAATTATGTAGGTAAAGGAGATATAGAAGTAGGTTGATATCATCGATTGGTATCAGATACATCAACACAATGCTGCCTAGGAGACGTGCAGAGCCACCCGTAGAAAAAAGAGCTATGGAAAGGGATATAATAGAACTCAGAGCGAGGTTGGATGCCATGGAAACAAAACAACTAAGAGCACTTGATGCTGGAGACGTCAGCGATGCAGAAAATGAAGAAGTGGAAGTCAAAGAAGTTGTAGCGAAGGATGCTACAGAAGAGCGCTTGTTGAAATTGGTTGTTAAGTTGGGAGCTAGAGTGAAGATAGACATACCAATGTATGAAGTTAATTTGGATGTCGAAGAATTGTTTGATTGGATATGAGCAATGGACAAGTATTTTGACTATGAAGATGTCTATGAAGAGAAAAAGGTAAAGCATGTTGTCACTAGGTTGAAAGGACATGTAGCACTATGGTGGGATGAACTACAGGATGAAAGGAGAAGAAAAGGAAAGCAAAATATCAAGAGTTGGGATCGAATGGTATCCAAGCTAAAGGAGAAATTCATACCCAAAGACTATCAGATAAATCTGTTCAAGAGATTGCAAAACCTGAGACAGAAAGGAATGGCTGTGAAATAATACACAGATTAGTTCTATAGAATGAACATCATGGCTGGAAAAAAAGAGAGAGATGAGGAAAAAGTTTGCAGGTACATCAACGTCCTGAGATATAAAATCCAGGACGAAATCAACATGATGACAGTAAGGACAGTAGAGGATGAGTACCAAATTGCGTTGAAAGCAGAGGAGAAGTTGGCCAGGAAGAAGAGTCAACAAAACATAGGTAGAAGCTTAAATAGAGGCAAGGGAGTTTCCCATGACAAGACATAGAATCCCAAAGGTGAGGCAGAGAAACCACAGAGTCACTCTAAGAGAGGAGGAAGTTCCTAAGGAAGGAATAACGGTGGTAGAAACTCTTTTCCTAGAGGAAGAGGAAGAGATAGAGGAGGTGAGATAAAGTGTTATGCATGTGGAAAGGTAGGACACATGTATTGGGAATGTCTTGACAGGAAGAAAGAAGGAGGATAATCTCACATTTCAGAAGAACACAAGCGATATGTTGAGGCAGAAGGTGTAGAAGATGGGAGATCTTTGATGATGAAGAAAGTTCTCTTAAATCCAGAGCCAGAAGTTGAAAAGTCAGTGCAAAGGAAAAGTTTGTTCAGGATAGCTTGCAAGACTAAAGATAGAGTATGCAAGGTTATAAAATACAGTGGGAGCATTGATAACTTAGTATCCATAGAGATGGTGGAGAAATTAGAGCTGGAGACGATTGTACATCCAACACCATATAAATTCTCATGGTTGCAGAAGGGTCATTAGGTAACAGTCACTACACAATGCCTGGTTGAATTTAAGATAGGAGGATATAGAGATGACATTCTATGAGATGTAATTCCCATGGATGTATGTCATGTTGTTTTGGGGAGACCATGGCAGTATGATAGGAATGTCATTCACGATGGGAGAAGAAATACTTAAACCTTGGAGAAGAATGGTAGGAAAGATATGTTACTACCAATTGAAGAGAAGAAATTGAAGGAAGAAGCCAGCACAAGTATACTTCTCATGAGTGGGAAGGAACTCTTGAGTGAAGTTAAGAAGGAATAGGAGATGCAGTTTGTTGTAGTGAGGAATCCAAGAGTTATCCTTACAAGTACTTCTATGGAGGATTTTCCTGAGGAAATCGAAGAGCTATTAGAGAAATTTTCTGACATAGTAGTGGATGAGTTGTCGAGCTCATTGCCACCTATCAGAAGTATCATCCATCACATTGACTTGGTACCAGGAGCAAGCCTACCGAACAAAGCAGCGTACACACTAACACCTCAAGAAAATGAGGAGGTGAAAGGACAGGCTCAAGATCTGTTAGATAAGGGTTTGGTCAGAGAAATATTGAGTCCATCAGCAGTACCAACTATGTTGAGTCCAAATAAGGATGGAGGATGGAGAATGTGTACATACTCAAGGGCCATAAATAAGATCACCATTAGGTACATATTTCCATTGCCGAGGATGGATGACTTGATGGATTGCTTAAGTGGAGAAAATTGTTTTTCAAAAATAGATTTGAAAAGTGGATATCACCATATAAGGATGAGAGAAGGTGATGAATGGAAGAAAGCCTTCAAGGCAAACGAGGGATTGTATGAATGGTTTGTTATATCGTTTGTCTTAACAAATGCCCCAAGTAATTATATGAGATTGATGAATCAAGTGTTGAAAGTTTTTATTGGGAAGTTTATGATCGTATATCTGGATGATATACTAGTCTTCAGTAAAACTGAAGAAGAACATCTGAGGAACTTAACATTAGTGATGAAGAGGTTGCAACAGGAGAAGTTGTTGATAAATTTAAAGAAATCCTCTTTCATGAAAACATAACTCATCTATTTGGGTTTTTTGATCTCTTATAATGAATTGAAGATGGATCCCGAGAAGGTGAAAGAAATCAGAGAATGGTCATCACCAAGGAGTATATTTGAGGTAAGAAGCTTCCATGGATTAGCAAGTTTTTACCAGACGTTTAGCAGAAATTTTAGTGAGATTGGCGCACAAATGATGGATACAGTGAAGAAAAGACATAAGTCTTTCAAATGGATAGAAGAGGCTTAAAAGAGTTTCAATGTATTGAAGGAGAAGATAGCAGAACAACCGATTCTGGTATTACTAGATTTCGAAAAGACATTTCAGGTGAGATGTGATGCGAGTGGAGTTGCAATTGGAGTAGTATTAAGCTAAGATAATAGACCCGTTGCATACTTCAGTGAGAAGTTGAACGATGCTAAGAGGAAGTACTCCACATATGATAAAGAATTCTATGTCATAATTCAAGCCTTGAAGAAGTGGAGGCACTATCTCGTTCCGAAGGAGTTTGTTTTGTATAGCGATAATTAGGATTTACAATTCATAACCAGACAAGAAAATTTGAACTAGAGACATACCAAGTGGATAGAGTTTCTGCAAAATTTCACTTTTTTCATTAAACATATTTTTGGTAATGCTAATTAGGTTGTTGATGCATTGAGCAGGAGATGTCTAATGCTACAGGAATTTCAAGTGAAGACCTTGGGGTTTGACCACCTTAAGGAAATGTATCATAATGATCCATATTTCAAGGAAGCATATGAAGCATGTGTGAATACTTTGGTCAGAGACAGAATCCAATGGGATGAATATATGATTCAGGATGGGTTGTTGTTCAAAGGATGCTAGTTTTGCATACCAAAGTGTTCAATGAGGGTGAATTTGTTGAAGGAAAAGCATAGTGGAGGTCTAGCCGGAAATTTCGGCCATGACAAAACGTTTTCACAGTTGAACGGTTCATATTATTGGCTAGGTATGAGAGAAAAGGTGAAAAGGTTTGTGAACAAATGTAATATTTTCCAGTATGTGAATGGGAAGACGCAGAATACTGGGTTGTATCAACCATTTCCTATTCCAGAGAGGCCTTGGGATGCAATAAGAATGGATTTCATGTTAGGATTGCCAAGGACACAAAGAGGAAGTGATTCCATATTTGTGGTAGTGTAAATATTTTCAAATATGGCACACTTTATCCCATGTCAGAAGACTAGTGATGCAATGTACACTGCTAACTTGTTTTTCAAGGAGATTGTAAGACTCCATGGATTTCCCAAGAGTATTGTTTCAGATAGGGATATCAAATTTGTTGGTCATTTCTAGAGAACATTGTGGAAGAAGCTGGGAATAGAACTATCAATTATCTTTGCATATCACCCTCAAACAAAAGGATAGACTGAGGTGGTGAATCAAAGTTTAGGATATTTGTTGATGATTTTGGTCACTAAACACCATAGCCAATGGGATCAGATTCTAACACAAGAAGAGTTTGCATACAATGAATCAATGAACAGAAGTACCAAAAAAAGTCTATTTAACATAGTGTATGGAATGAATCTAAGGGGAGTGTCAGATTTGAGAGATCTGGAGCAAAGCGAATTTAGGAGTGTTGGAGCCGAAGACTTCGCTGCAGAAATGTAGAAGCTCCATAATAAGATCAAAGAGCAGTTGAAAAAGAAAAGCAGTGCATACAAATGCAGAGGTGATCAACATAGGAGGAGACTTGAATTTGAAGTTGGAGATCAAGTTATAACACATCTTAGGAAAGAGAGGTTCCCAAGAGGAACATATAATAAGATAAAGTTGAAGAACATAGGATTGTGCAAAATCCTAAGAAAATTTGGTGAGAATTTTTATGAGATAGAGCTACCAGAAGATGTGGTTATATCACCCATATTCAACATTGAAGACCTGTATCCGTACAAGGAATATGGATCCGAAGGACCTGAAGATCAAAGGAAGCTCCAGTGGGAAAAGTAGATGCCTGTAGCAAAGAAGTCTAATATGGGGCAGATCGTAGATCAACAAATTGGTAAGAAGACTAGAAGGAAAACATATTTTGAATATTTGGTAAAGTGGAAAGGGAGACCAGTAGAAGATTCCAGTTTGGTGAATGAAGCATACCTCTGGAAGCATGGAAGGTTAGTGCAGGAGTCGATGAATTTTTCAGCCATAGGAGTATGATGCAGGAGCATTGCCAGCAAAGCACAAGCAGAGGACAGCTAGGCGCACTAGCGCACATTTTGAAGAAGTTTAAATTTTGAAGAATGTGTATCACACAAATATTTTGAAAAGGAATTGTAATTAAAGAACATATTTAATGTTGTAGAGATGGATAAGTCCATGAAGACATCGGAGAATGTATTTATTTTAATGTAGTTGTGTAGTATATATTCGATGTGTTTGATCTGATCTGTCTGTCACAATTATTTATTGTAATAAATATTAGTAGCTGATGGATTTTAATTCGATGGGATAGCTTTAGGGTAGTTGGAGGGAAGAGCTCGAAGATCCCTCTTGTATAAAGCTTTGTATTGTTACCCAGAGGAGGCTACCGAAATTGTTCTTGATGGGTTGTTGAATCTATTATATAGGTTGTTGTGGAAGTTATTGAGGAAGCGTTTGAACATATGTATATTTCAGTTGAATGAGAATCATAGAGGAGAATTGTCCCAAATGTATGGTGTTGATGCGTCTATTTGAATGAATGAATGGTAGAGTTTATGTTTATTAGGAATTCTCTGTTATTTCTTGTTCTTGTATTTTTGCATGCATTTACATGGCTAGATGTATGAATCTGTAAGGTTTTAAATAAGTTTCAATTGTTTCTCTTCTACAATCAAGTTCAAGTGTGCATAGTGTCCGCAAGGAGTGCTTTGACAGAGTCTATCTCGACTCACAACTCAGAAGAGATAATCTGAACTTATGTGTGCAAAGAGTGAATAATGTCCGCAAAGTGTGCGTTGACAGAGTCCATTTTGGCTCAGAAAGTTCTAGAGAGATATCCTGAAGAAAGTTTGTCTGGAAGGAGTGTGCGATCAAGTATCTGACTTAGAAGCTCAGGAGGAGTAGTTGAATTTGTTCAAAGAGAGGTGGAATCACAAAGGAGAACTTGTTGCAAGGCATGCATAGGCTGAAATTCGGCTAAGTGTCGAAAGAGTATTCTAAGAAGACAAGAGTTCATAAAGAACAAGCTCGAGAGGGAGAACAAAGAGAAATCGTCTAAGGAAAGATTCCTTTGAGGTTTTTCCGACTTAGCAAAGCGAGATCCATCTAGGAGGGATTGGGATCATTCCAGACCGTCAGATCTGGGAGGAGATCTATGAAGGTGAGTCGTGTCATATTTCATAGGTCAGAGTTCGGGACACTTCGAAGCATTGAAAGGTGGGATCCTCGAAGTCGCGAACTCGCAAGGCAAATCTCGACCGTTGGCTTCGAGGAGACACGTGGAAGAATATTAAGGAGTCTGGGAGTTAGAGGTTCGGAGGAAGTAAGGGTGGAGTAAGTGAAGTTTCACAAAGTCGTGAAACCCAAAGCTTAGCTGGACCGAAAAATCCACGGAGACACGTGGCAGAGACTCGCGATTTTGGAGGAAGTTGTTTTGGAAGGAAATAGAGGAGGAGATTGCAGTATTGTCGGAGCTCGAAGTGGTGAAGGGTTGGCCCAAGGTCATAGCCCGTGGTCACATAGTGGGGAAAGAGTCTAGCGCAAGACTAGTACTCACGAATCAGTGTCACCAAGCATTGAAGAAAGGAGTTGTAAGTGGTTCGTGTTAGGACCCTATAATTTATAGGAAAATCAATATTCTGACTGACATTTATTTCATGCATAAAGTAGATTTATCATAACTTTATTTCTCATGACGCATAGTGAAGATGTGAAGGCGACAGAAAGCGCTCAACACTAACCAAACATAAACCAAGTACCTGCACGCAAACTTCAAAGCAAGTTAAAATTCCTGCGCATTTTAGGCAAGAAATTATGAAGAAATTATGAATAGTTGCTTTATATGGAAAAAATTATATATTACAAAGTTTTTGGTTTTTATTAACCTAAACTTTGGCTTTATTAGTCAAATTTGGCCTGGCCTTTTTAATGAAGAAATTATGAATAATTGGTTTATATGGAAAAAATTATATATTGCAAAGTTTTTGGTTTTTATTAACTTAAACTTTGGCTTTATTAGTCAAATTTGGCCTGGCCTTTTTAATCCAAAATTGACTCTTGGCCTTATGTAGGGTTCTATGAATAATTTATTGAAATTTTCATCAAAAATTAAGCCTTTTCTATGAATAATTTATTGAAATGTCAAATTTGGCCTGGCCTTTTTAATCCAAAATTGACTCTTGGCCTTATGCAGGGTTCTATGAATAATTTATTGTATTCATAAAAAATTAAGCCTTTTCTATGAATAATTTATTGAAAAATTGACTCTTGGGTTCTATGAATAATTTATTGAAATTTTCATCAAAAATTAAGCCTTTTCTATGAATAATTTATTGAAATGTCAAATTTGGCCTGGCCTTTTTAATCCAAAATTGACTCTTGGCCTTATGTAGGGTTCTATGAATAATTTATTGAAATGTCAAATTTGGCCTCGCCTTTTTAATCCAAAATTGACTCTTGGCCTTATGTAGGGTTCTATGAATAATTTATTGTATTCATCAAAAATTAAGTTTTTTCTATGAATAATTTATTGAAATTTTCATCAAAAATTAAGCCAGGGTTCTATGAATAATTTATTGAAATGTCAAATTTGGCCTGGCCTTTTTAATCCAAAATTGACTCTTGGCCTTATGTAGGGTTCTATGAATAATTTATTGTATTCATAAAAAATTAAGCCTTTTCTATGAATAATTTATTGAAATTTTCATCAAAAATTAAGCCAGGGTTCTATGAATAATTTATTGAAATGTCAAATTTGGCCTGGCCTTTTTAATCCAAAATTGACTCTTGGCCTTATGTAGGGTTCTATGAATAATTTATTGAAATGTCAAATTTGGCCTGGCCTTTTTAATCCAAAATTGACTCTTGGCCTTATGTAGGGTTCTATGAATAATTTATTGTATTCATCAAAAATTAAGCCTTTTCTATAAATAATTTATTGAAATTTTCATCAAAAATTAAAGGTTCTATGAATAATTTATTGAAATGTCAAATTTGGCCTSGCCTTTTTAATCCAAAATTGACTCTTGGCCTTATGTAGGGTTCTATGAATAATTTATTGTATTCATMAAAAATTAAGYYTTTTCTATGAATAATTTATTGAAATTTTCATCAAAAATTAAGCCAGGGTTCTATGAATAATTTATTGAAATGTCAAATTTGGCCTGGCCTTTTTAATCCAAAATTGACTCTTGGCCTTATGTAGGGTTCTATGAATAATTTATTGAAATGTCAAATTTGGCCTGGCCTTTTTAATCCAAAATTGACTCTTGGCCTTATGTAGGGTTCTATGAATAATTTATTGTATTCATCAAAAATTAAGCCTTTTCTATAAATAATTTATTGAAATTTTCATCAAAAATTAAAGGTTCTATGAATAATTTATTGAAATGTCAAATTTGGCCTGGCCTTTTTAATCCAAAATTGACTCTTGGCCTTATGTAGGGTTCTATGAATAATTTATTGTATTCATAAAAAATTAAGCCTTTTCTATAAATAATTTATTGAAATTTTCATCAGAAATTAAGCGTTTTTTTAATCCAAAATTGACTCTTGGCCTTATATAGGGTTCTATGAATAATTTATTGTATTCATAAAAAATTAAGCCTTTTCTATGAATAATTTATTGAAATTTTCATCAGAAATTAAGCCAGAAGGCTTAGCTCCCGCTCCAACTCCATGCGACCTGCATCCACCAAAATTGACTCTTGGCCTTATGTAGGGTTCTATGAATAATTTATTGTATTCATCAAAATTTAAGCCAGAAGGCTTAGCTCCCGCTCCAACTCCCACAAGCGGGCCAAACACAAGAGAGTAGGCCTATTCATCAAAATTTAAGCCAGAAGGCTTAGCTCCCGCTCCAACTCCCTGCGACCTGCATCCACAACACACACAATACATAATCCAAGCGAGCCAAACACAAGAGAGTAGGCTTAGCTCCCGCTTCAACTCCATGCTACCTGCATCCACAACACACGATTCAACACAACACATAATTCGAAGGGGTCAAATACAAGTGGGTAGCCTTGTGCTCACAGCATTAACAATGTTATAAAAGGTTTGTGTATATAAAGAGTAAATGATAGGTTTTCCTCCTCCATGTGGGATAAGTCCTATAAAGGTAAACAATATATAATAAGAAATGCAGGTTGTTAACACTCTTCTTTCAGGTACCAGAGTAATATGCAGATCTAAAAAGATGTGTTCAATTGACAACAACAAAGGTGTCATGAAGTCAAATAATCAATGGTTGGTGTTATCATTTGTTTGCATGCGGTTAACAAATCTTGATTTTACATAATTGACAGCAAATATCCTTTTTAACATCGCATGTTTCCAATATTAAATATCGAGCTGGAAAGGGCGTTGGTCACATCAATTGAAGGCCGATTTATGGTCTTTGAAAGGTATGCTCAGGAATTCATAGTGTGCCAGAGGAGGATGCTAGGTGCTGAAATAGAAAATCACGACGCCATTGATGCAACAATTGTTTTGCTGACCTGCAAGTCACTTTTGTATACTACGAAATTCTCAAAACACCGCATGTTTAGTCTCTTTTCAACGAGATATGTTGCAGGTCATCATAAATCCCTCAGTTAGGAGAACATTCCACAGATACATTCGAAGAACAACAATGACTTGGCATTTTTCTTTTTACTTACAACCGAGCTATAGGAACGCTCTATGATGGTGAAACTCGCCTATTTCTTTGCAGCATTAGCAAGTCGGTATACATGTATAACATGGGAAGACTTGCAGAGTACAGTTGTATTGTTCCAGCCACAGTGTTAGCTGTTATCCCAGCTTCATTTCTATATACAGAGTGTGCAATTCTTGTATGTGTTGTCTTTACAGCATGTGGTGCAATGAGACATGCAGCTAACAGGCGTGCTGAAGGAACTGTGGTTGTCATTGGTATTGGTGGAGTAGGATTTGCTCCATGGTCTAATGCTTTTCATTTATACAATGGCCAATTGTGATTTTGTGGACAAATGGCACCATCTAGTAGGTCAAAGAGTTATTGTCATAGTTTCAAGCATTCAACAAATGTATAGTTGGTTAATTAATCCCAAATTGAACGAAACTAATGTAAGGTGGAAAAAAATTGCATCCAGCAGTCTAAGCCCGAGTACAAGTATCACAAGGTGTCCAAATGATCAACGTGGTGACAGGAGAAATGACGAGGTGGTAAGGTTTTAAGTGCCCATGGAGTTTTCCTGAATGTATAGAATTGAACGCCAAATTTCATAATTGGAGAACACAGAGTGAATATTCAAGCATTGAAGTTATTAATAACATGAGAACGCAGTGCCAAGGGATGTCATCACTTAGTACTCGAGTTTAGGGTCTGGGTGTCATAAGGATTGATGATTCAAAGAATCCATAATCCACCAGGGATAACAATTTGTTGGGAAGGTGTGGATATTGTGCCAAATATCAAAATGCTTGACATTGGCTTT
Source organism: Picea sitchensis (assembly GCA_010110895.2). Lineage (NCBI taxonomy): Eukaryota > Viridiplantae > Streptophyta > Pinopsida > Pinales > Pinaceae > Picea > Picea sitchensis. Next base: position 145,987 of record SNQJ01S0053296.1, read on the forward strand.
AACTCCAAATGAAGATGCTCAATTTTAATTGTGTTATTTTCAAAGAAATTGGTATAAATCAATAGGTGGAAGGGGTCAGTCGATGAATAGATAATTTCTAGATTTGAAGACATTTGAATATATCTTCTCCACATTTAAAGGGATCAATCCAGCAAACTAAAGATTAGATCTAGATTTTAAGGAAACATTCAAAAATATTTATCCAGATTTGATGGAGGGAAGTTGGCAGTTAAAGATGACTTTCTTGGAAAGTTTCTAGGAATCAATTACAGGTAGAAATTCAACATATGTCAAAGTATCTTTTACAGGAGTTTTTTAGCATGCAATGAAACTTCAGTAGTGCTCAACAAAGAAGGAATTGTACAAATCTATCTAATTCATGAAAAATACATTCAGAAGTTTCTAAGGAATCCTAGATACTATATTTGGCCTATCCCACATCATTTGGCACCTACAACAACTCTAGGTTGAAATTAAAGAAGGATGGTCAAATTAGTTCCTAGAATCTTGGATATTTAACTGTTTCAAGCTATGTTTTTGTTCCATCTCGACTTATTGGTTTTTCTATTTCTGAAAATTACATTTTTTTAAGTGAGGAGAATTGGTAATAAACCTGATCCAAATATGTCTCGATCCTGATTCTCTATATATTGTAATCTTTAATAGAGAAATAGGAGAGGAATTTGTAAGAAGGAAGGGGTTATTTGTTCTACACTTGATCATTGAGTTGAGGTGACCATTAGCAGTAATACAAGATTAGTTGTTTCAGAATTCATGTGCCATAACTATGTGGTGAAGTTCTTCTTCTGTAATTTGTATTCTCTGTTTTCCATATGTTTTTCTTTTCTAGTTATCTTACAGAAGTTTAAAGAACAAAATTTGTTGAAATATACACTCTGATTCTTACTGTGGATAATGTCAATGTTTTCTTCTGATATTTAGTGGCAGAATTCTTAATTTCTCTGTTGCTCAATTGATCCTGTCTCTTTTCTCCTATTTCATTTCATTCAAATTTACCAGATCCAGTAGTATGTATACCTTTCCATGTTTCACTTTATCTTGATACTTCTGCAATTGATCACCTAAGCCTCTTTGACTCCATTTCCCAATAGCCTTTAACTTCCTGTTCCAGTCAATCAATCAATCAAAACAAACCATGTACTCTTATAACTAACCTAAAATTCCAAGCAAACAAAGCTAGATCAGACAGAGAGAGCCCTCTTTGAGTCTTGGAGGGCTAGATCCAGGACTCCAAGTGGTTTGATGTTACCTCTATGATTGCCTCTACAGCCTTGGGAAAATTAAATAGCGATAACAGTTTGAACTTACACACAACATCAAGGGGACCTGTGTGAGTGTGTAAATTGCTCAAGGTCTGTTGAAGGTCGAAGAACCAATTCAGT
>SNQJ01S0053297.1:8576-31516 GCA_010110895.2 Picea sitchensis
CATTTCACGGGCTCTAGCATCGAGATATTTGAGATCAAGGGGAGTAAAAAATCCTGACACAAGAAATCCTGAATTTTCATATGGATAAGCACAAGGTCATGACCTAAGGTGGCATGTAGTGATGGATAGGAGCTACACCAAGGTCTAGAAGCGCTTGTTTTGGTCTCATCAAAAGATCTGCGTGGTTTCAAACTGTTGGGAATGACTTGGAGGAGTTGTAAATGTCTCCTGGAGCATTCATGGGTGTCAGGATCCATCCTGATCCTAATGTAGGTAGTTAGTGAAAGTAGGGGGAGGTGCTTGAAATCTCACCTCACCCCATAAATGGAAGGCATGCGGGAGTCAACCATGGGAAATAGAGTTGTCGGCTTGTGGTACCCCTATAGGTGGTTTTTATGGAAGCCCATATTGTTTTGAGATTGCATCCGAAAGAGGAAGATGCAGAGGCCAAGTTTTGAATGTGATAATCAGGTTACATCCCTGATGGTGGGAAGTTGTTCTGAGTATAAGTACTCAATTTTGATATTTTGTTAGGGTCGATGGTAGAGAAAGCTCCCATATTGTAACGTTTTATTAAAGGCTTTGGATTTTGGTTATGTATCTGTATTTGAGAATTCTTGTTTAATGGCATTCAACTTTCTTGCTCCATCTTGTTTTCCTCTAATACTGAAAGAGTTCATTATTGACTGATTCACTTGAATTATTTTGACCGCATTATGTTGAAAGTTTGATTATAATTTTGTTATAATTCCTTTTAATTTCTTTGAGATTTAAATTCGAGAAGTTCTTGTGTTTAAGTTTTTCTTCTTTGGGCTACTGGAAGACCTGATGTCCATGACAAAACTCTACATTTTTCTCACCAAAGTCTTCCTTCTACTCACCTTCACTACAACCTATTGACTGAATTTAAACCAAGACCTCACCTACTTGTGCATATTGGTCCAATTTTCTAAGTTAAGATGATATTTACTTGAGACTATGCCCATTTGACCTTTTTTTTTTTACAACCAACCTATGACATAAAACCTGATGGGTATCGGGCTTACTTTTGCTCCAATCCAGGGGTGACTTCTGGTGGTAACATTTATGGCATAATTTCTAGGGAAGAATTGAAGATTTTACCTGGGTATAACAAAAAATCTTACTGATTCTTAAGGTGCATCAAAACTTAGTACATCAAAGATTGCAGTTGTGAACCTGGTGACTCTATTGTCTCAACTCGATTATTTCAATGTGGCTACTTTTGGCTACACCTAGTAGCCCCTCAAAGAACATGATGATCAAAGCTGGTATTTGATGAGGAATAAATACTAGACACACTGATTCTATGCATCATTCAACTAAAGACTCCATGGTTAACGGATCGATCAACGACTCCACTTGTTCGAGATGGAAAAAATCCTGGCTCAAAGGTTTTCTCCTCTTTTTTTTTTGATTTTCCTAGTGTTCCTAATGTTGTCCCTACTATGGATAAATGGGGTGATTATTTTTCCATATTTAGAGAACGTAAAGAGGACAACCCTGCTCGACATCTCCATGAGTTTAATGAACTCATGCATCAATGGAAGATACATCATGAAGATGTATAAATGAATATGTTCATGTTCTCATTAGATGGGGATGCCACTGAGTGGTATCAATCCTATCCCCCTGGTAGTATCTCCTCCCTAGAGAATTTTCATGTAGCTTTTAATAAGCATTATCAAAGCTATTATTACTCTGAGTTTATCTATCATAACTGGTGTACAGAATGTGAAGGCCATGATCAATATATGGTTGTGTCTATTGAAATCTATGAGGATGAAGAATATGAAGAAGAAGATGCTCTGGGAGAAGTTATGGAGCTGGTAAAATCTCTCTCTGCCAAACTAGAAAGGTTGGAATCTGGAGAAAGCACAGAGGATTTCCTACTCCTTGAAGAGGATGTTCTTGACAACCCTACTAATGATGATATTGTTGAATATTTCATAGTTTTAGAGGCATTTCTTTCTACTCTTGACGTGCTTGTTGTCTCAAGATTTGATGATTTTTCATATGAGGAGCAGTAGAGCCCCACATCATAGTTTACTGACCAAAGGAGTAGTTGACCTATATATGATAGCTACAGATCAGATTCTGAGCTAGATATGAAAGATTTATAAGATCATGCAATAGAGCCATATCCTATATTCATTGAGGAAAATCATTGTGAGGAAATCAACCATCCTGAGCAGCATGATGAAGAGCGGAGTTTTCTCACGGATCCTGTTTATGATGATTATGAATTTGACCCTTGGGAGAGGCAAGAAGAAGAACCAAAGGAGAAGAAGGGGTAGTTTATCCCTTGTTTTGACATTGTCCGTGAGTAGTTTATCCCTTGTTTTGACATTGTCCGTGAGTAGCCATCGCCAGTGAAGCAACTTCTAGTTAGGAAGTTACTTCTGAATGGATATGGCGGAAGTTTTCTTTCACTTAGCCCCATGTAAAAAATTAGTTAGTTTAGGATCAGACATAAATAAGCTCCTATGGAGCATGTGTTTTTGTTTTCACTTTTTTTACTTATCGACATGTATTTTTTCAATAGGATCTTTTTGAGCATGACTCCATAGCCCACCAACCAAGGCATTGGAACTATTTGTTCTTGGCAGCTCGTTGTGGAGCATGCCATCCCCGTGGAGCCAAATTTTATCACAAAAACTTCTCAAAGTCCTCTCGGTTGTGTTTTCTACCTAAGTCTATGTTTTACCTACCCTCTCTCCTTTTGCAGACCCATTCTTAGGTTTTTTCCCCTTCGTCTTGTAAAACCATTTTCATTTCCCCATGTTAAAGTGCCATGGTATCTATTTTCCCAACTCCTATCTAGTCGCCTAAGTCTTTGTTTACACAGTCGTGAGTCGAGGCTCAAAGAGAGACTCTCGAGAAGTCCGCTCTATACCAAATAAAGCATGCAAACACAATTTTTCAATAAATGACGGAGATCCATATGGAAGATTAGATCGACGATCATCGGGAGAACGAGATCATAGATTTTCACTGGCATAGCGTCAGATTTCTAAAATTGTGAGGCCAATCCTAGCCATTGATCTTGGGAAGGACACAGAAATATTAGGATTTCATTGACTTGGAGGATGGATCAGTCAAAGGGAAAAGTCATGAAACTCAATGGCGAAAAATCGCGGAATGATTTGAGTCAGTCTCCAACTAGAGGAGCGTGTGGTAGCAGATAAGAGAAATCATGATTTTGCATTTCAGAGGTTTCATTAAGGAGCAAGGCGCAAAGATCCAAGTCTTGAAATGTCTATGTAAATTAGGGTTTTCCGATGCAAAGATACACATGTCACCCAATTCAAGCAATTGTGATTTCATGACTCAAATATTTCACCATGGAACACAATGTGAGTTCACAAAACATGAAATTGTGACGCACCAGAGTCAAAGCTCCATGATCACAACCCACAGTCATATGGAGGAAGGGTCATAAATAAAGGGAAAGATCTTATCGAGAAACATGTGGTTGATATTTTTCAAGGAAATGATCCTGGCCATCAATATCAAATAGAGTCCGACCGTCGTTCTATATGGGTCATTTCGCAAGATCCAACATCGGGATATTTGAGATCAATGGGAGTCAAAACTCCTCGACAGTGAAATTCCCAAACTTCATGTGGATAAGCACGAGGTCACGACTTGAGGTCACGTGGAGCGATAGATAGGAGTTGCACCAAGGGTCGAGAGTGCTTGTTTTGGTCTCATCAGAATATCTGCATGGTTTCTAAGCATTGGGCTTGACTTGAAGGAGTCATAAATGTCTCCTGGAGAATTCATGGGTGTCAGGCTCCATCCTGATCCTGATGCAAGTAGTTAGTGAACGTAGGGGGAGGTGGTTGAAACATCCCCTCACACCACATAAAATGGAAATCATGGAGGATTTGACCATGGAAAATAGATTTTTCAGCCCATGGTACCCTGCAGATGGTTTTTATGTAATCCCATATTGTTCTGAGATTACATCTGACAGAGGAAGATGCAGAAGCCAAATTTTGAATGTAATAATTGGGCCACATCCCCATGGTGGGGAGATTTTACGAGTATATACCCAATTTTGATATTTTGTTGCTATTCCATGGTATAAGTGCCCCATATTGTGTTTTAGTAAAGCCTTGGACTGGGTTATGTAATCAGATTTGAGACTTCTTGTTTAATGAAAGTCATCTTTCTTGCTCCATCTTAATTTCATTAATTTAAAGAATTCATTATTGACTAATTCACTTAAATTATTGTGACTAGATTATGATCAAATTTTGATTATAGTGTTGTTATAATTCCTTTAGTTTCTTTGAGGATTTTAAATCGTTCTTGTCTTTTGAGTTTTTCCTCTTTATGCTGTTGGAAGACCTGATGTCTGGCTACAGACCTGTACATTTTTCTCACCAAAGACTTCCTTCTATTCAACTTCACTACAACCTACTGACTGAAATTAAACTGGCCAAGACTCCACCTCCTTTGCATTAATGGGTCCTAGTTTTTTGAGTTAAGACGATATTTACTTGAGATTGCTCCCATTTGGCCTTTTTTTTTTTAACCAACCTGTGACATAAAAAATATGATGGGTATCGGGTCACCGTCAGAATCTAGGGTTGGACTTCTTGTTAACATTGAAACAATCTATAACAACGATGGTTTATAAAGGGTATTTTTGTATGGAAGAATGTCACTAATAATAGAGGTAGGAAAAAAGTAAAGTGGGTTAAAATGATGATGGTAGATGTTATTTCCCTTACAAAAAATGCTTCCTTACATGTCCCTGTAATAATTTTAATAGAAACAAATACAAAACATTGTGGAAATATGGGCACATTGATGGGGGATAGAATGAATGCCATCCCATGGTAATTAGATATATATTCATTTAACCCTTATATTTTCAATTTTATATAAAATTATATATATGTATATATATTGTTTGAATATTTCTTACAGACACTATTTTTTCATGATTGTTTGTAATTATAAAGTTAAAGTTTCCCTCTAAATTTCTATATGATGTTGCACCAAGTATTACTTTTCATTATAAAATGATGTTGTACACGCTTAGGAACATGATCAATCAAATGAGGATCTCATGGAAGAAGATGATGGACAAATCAAGTTAATGATCACCCCATGAAGAATATGATTGAAAATCATATGATCCAAGATTTGTTTGCTTGGATGGATGAGGATGGGAAAAATGATGGTATTTATGATGAATATCTATTAGAAAAGGAAAATAAAATGATATTTATGAAAGGCCCTATAGCAAATATTCTCTTCTACATTAAAGTTAGTATCCAAAGTTAAGTGAATAATTTGTCGAACACTTCATGACACACATCCTAATGTATGTAATATGTTTCATCTCATACATAAATGTTGACTTTTTTGTACTTTTAGTGTTAATTAATGTGTAAAATAAGAAATCATTTTTTACGATTAATATTCTCTTACATTAACTAGTTATATTTTGCGTTGTAGAATGTTAGATGAATTTTTGTTACCACCGTCAAAAATTCACCTTGCACATATAGATATTGTACATGCTATTATGAAAGACACTGTATAATGGATTATCAAACTATATATGCATGTGGTATGTAGCATTCTATTTCTCTTTAATATATAATTTTTTATCAATAACATCAAATGGATTATCAAATAAATTTTTGCATGTACATTCTATTTTTTCTTTAATACTATATAATTTTAAATATATCATGTCGCATGTTTAAATTTTTAAATAACTTCATCTGATAATTGACATTAATCCATCTATTGTAGGTCTTAAAACAAAGGGTAAATTTTCATGTCCAATTTGTGGTCCTAAGATGATGTATAGTCATTCAAATTTTAGGAAAGGTGGTGTTTTATGAGTATAGGCACCTCCTCCCTAAGAACCATAGGTATCATACTAATCGGGAAAAAAAAATTCAATGGAAAGAAGAGATCCGGTTTAGTAATTACTTAAGAATGGCACCTCACCCATGGAGGTTGTAATATAATAGAAATCCTCAAGGTACAATAATTTATTTATGTATCTTATATCATGTAATGTTTTGAATATTTATTTTAATCTTTGAATTTATTTTACCAAGATTTGATAATTATTTTGTGATTTATTTTATGCTCATGAAGGCCGCCCATCATGAAGGTATTAATAATGGGCTTCCGAGAGGAATGAAAATGTTATCCCACTCAATTCATGAGGTTTCTAAAATGAGTGAGGACAAAACATTCACTAAGCCATGCCAATGAATACCAGAAGAATGTGATACAGGAAACATTATGGTGAATTCATGGTAGAGGATAAAGAAAAAATTGTGAAAATTTGTACTCCACATTTAGGAAGCCAATCATTCAATGTGAAGTGTGATATGATCAAATAGATATGGAATAGAACAAAATAACCTTCCATGGCTATTAACATAGAAAACAAAACCAATGAGGTAAAAGAGGTCATTCAAGAATTAAATTTCCCACAGGTTTTGCTTCAAACATAAATCATATATTAATGAAGAAAGTTGAATTTGGTGGAGTAAAAACAAATGATTGGAATAATTCCTTCATTAAGTTAATAATTTGGTATACATATTTATATATATATTGGCCTTATACATCTCTTTAATTTTTTTTATTTTAAAAAAAAACATCTTCTAGCTTGCCTTTTGTTACAACAGGTTCTACCACTATCTCTCTCAAACAAATTTGACAACAACATAAAAATCGCTATATACGATCTTGAAAAATACACAAGGTAAGTATTTGTGACTTATATTCAAAATGCTCTTCAATTTTTTTGTACTTAATGACATGTATTTTAATTGTAATATAATATATTATAATATGTTAGGTTGAAACATGTTATTTAATTGTGTCATGCTCTCATATAGATGGTTGTCAACAAAAGAAGTCCATGAGGATGATATAAAGTATTGGAAGAGAGAAATTCCTCGCTAATGTGTGAAATGAAAAAGTATATGTTAGGCAGAAATATTGTCGCTTAACGGCTAGTAGTGTTTTCCCAACCATTTAATTTGTCAACTGAGGTTCGCAGGATTAGCGAATAAAACACACTATATATGAAGGACCTAAGTAGAATTAATCTAATCTAAATTTATGAAATGAAACTAATCTAGGAAAGTTCAAAATACTAACTAAGAAAGCAAGAAATTTCATAACGGAAAAACAATACAACATGTGAGGAGTTGAATCCACAAAGGAAAATATGTGAGCTCACAAAATATATCAATCTCAAATTGTTATTACAAGAGGAAATGACAAAAGCATGAAACAATAACAAAGCTAAGAATCAAAGCTAAGAACCCCATTCTCCTAATTTTCACATAAGACCAAGACCAAATTATGAATTACATGATCTCTAACTCTAACTACCAATAATGAATAATCTCCTCTCATGAAGAGATATCACTCTCTTATATACATGAGTGTTCTCTCTTCATGAGGGTCATAATTATAGATCCACTATTCTCTCAACTTATTCCTTCAAATCCTCACACATATCTTAGATAAGATATCCTATCAAAATCACCATGATCTTCTCCTTTGAATATGCTTGAATGATTACCCCAAATATTCTTCAAATATTCAAATCTTGAAGATGAAATTAGAATTTGAGGTTAGGTGGTAAAATATTTGACTTGTTGAAATCTTCACATATGCCCGCACATATCATCAAACTCATCCAACCTTGATATATAATGAAAATATGTCATTTTTCTCTAAGATTTAATCATTAATTAACTTTATAATACTAAAATGAATACAATGGAAAATAATAAGGAGAAACCCACATATATTTATGAAAATGGTATGATGGAAAATTAATGAAACCATGAAATATAAGGAATAATGAAGGGAAAGGTGGATGAAAATAAGAAATTTATGAGGCCCAACATACCCCCAACTCAACTTGTTGCATGTCCTCATGCACCCTCGCATGCCCGATCCTCTAAGAACTTTTACATTTAAAAATATGGCTTGATTGATTACGCTTTTTGCATTTAAATGATGGCTTTTGACTCATTTGAATCATGAAAAATGTGAAAGGCAAAGAATATGGAATCATGGTACTATCATAGATCCTGTAAACTACTACAACCGTTGAGGGGATCATGAAAATGTGTATAGTATTCACCTGCTACTAAAATCGATGGTACAATTCTCATGCTACCTAATGAATGTGTTGATGTCGAGCATGAAGAGAAATCATTGAATTACTTCAACCATTGATGAATGTTGTTAACCAATGTGAGAAAACTCACTGATTTCTGCAATGAGTGTCAAGGCACCTAAGTACATCTTGCCGAAGTGCGAATAGAGGTGTTGAGGGTGAGCCACTTGCAATATCCGATGATCAAGAGATTTATGTATTCCCATGATTTTCAATGAGAGATCTTGCCATTAAGGAATGAAAGCCTCTAGGTAATCAAAAGAACTCTAGTCTATATCCTAGAAAATGTGTCAAGGTCGATGGGGCAATACTGTTGAAAAGTGGGCCTTAAGTAATCCCACATCAGTCAACGCGAGTTTATGAAAATATTGGTAGGACTATATATGTAAATATCTTAGTAGCAACATGGTTTATGGAAAGGAAAATGTAATTTCCATGGAAAGTGGGTTTGTTTTTATCTTCGCCAAGGAAAATGGAAAGGAAAAAAAGGAACTAAGAAAGATAAGAGAATATATGCAATGTAGAAAAAAATGTGTGTGAAATCAAGGAAGGTTAAGGCAATGGAAGATAACTTCAACACAGGGATGACCAATTGGATTTTAAGGAGAAATGGGATAGTGTCATATCATGAAATTTGGAAAAATGTGGAAATAATAGTGTATAAACATGGTCACCTGTAACAACAAATGCCAAGATGCACGAAAAGTTTCTGTAGAAGTAAAGAAAATGTTGCCGTGTATCAACAAAAAATGTTGTTGTGTATCAACAAAAATATTTATTTGTAACAACAAACGCCATGATGTTTATGACGAGTAACAACTCCTTCAAGCATGTATAGCAAAGGATATGTTCTTTTAATGATTTTCCTTGTGATTCTTGAAAATTACTTTAGCATGGAATACAAGCATCTTTTTTCCTGCAATCAAACTTAGTACAAATCCTACAATCAAACTTGTGAGAGCAATGTAGAATGTAAAATGAAAGATCAAGTACAAAACTGTTAATTCAAAATATAAAATAAATGTAGTTATACCTGTTGTCCACACTTGTTGGTTCCGTCATTGATTGCTACAAAGCGGGATTAAGAAGAAAAACAAAGAGTATTAAACATAAAAACATGTATTGAAATTATATCATGAATGAATTAAAATGTCCATTTGCATTTTTTTTTTTTTTTTTGTTTGAATTGTTTATATATATATATATATAATCAATGTCTTCATCCAGATCTGTCCACATATCGTCGTTCTCATCACTGCTGGCTCCACATCACCACATCTCCACCATTTCTTTGTCAAGTTGTAATTGACAGACTTCTTGAATCGATTCCTTTGCAACAATTTTTGGATCCTTCTCATTGCATATCATTGGTAGCCTTTCATAGTAACCAATTTTAACATACAAGCTACATCAAAATCCAAAGATCTAGGCCTCCATCGAAAAATCGGTCATCCTGCTGAAATTTAACTTCTGCATGATACGAAAAATACGAAATACTCTCAAACCACGTAAAATTTTCAAAAAATTCTTGAGTTTCAACTAAATGAGACACTTCTTCACAAAACCCATGTTCCACATTTTTAAAATTAATCACTGTTTTCTCACAAATTCCATCCGAAGTTGACTATCTGCAAATGGACGTCAATTGCCGGACAATTTTCAAAGCAATCACAAATATTATTATTCATCCAGAAAGAACTAATAAATAATTTTTGGATTGTATGGATGCATATTGAGGGATTTTCATGAGTGGATAATAAATTACACCAATTGGTTATGATTGTAATTATTTGATAATATCAACAACGCAAATAAATCAGGAGAAAAAGTGAAGAGAAATAGGCTCAATAGATTTCTATTTATTAACGACATCCACCAAAAGGGAAGTGGAGTCTCTAATAAAGCTAGAATATGGTATAAATGTGAGGTCCACATTTTGAGAGGAGCTCGAGAAAATGAAACATCAAGCTCCTGGATTTTAAGAGATCTTCTAGCAAAATAAGGATTTAAAAAGGCAGAAACATAACCCAAGATGCAATGTATCACCAAGAATCAATGTCTTAGAAACACAAAACATGTTGTTAAAACAATAACATTCAGGCTTGAAATATATGAGTGATCGTAAAAATCTGTGGATTTTAGCTGAGAAAAACCCCAACTAGACCCTTCAAATTCTTATGACGACAAGCACACTTAACTAAGTTTTATTTTGTTTTTCAACAAGAATATCAAAAATATGATTCTCTGTCAATGATTTGCCTCTAAATGAATGCATGGTAGATATCTTAGTTGACCATAGGCGCCTTAACGTGCTAGTTCATTTTTGTTTTGTTTTGTTTGTTTTTTGGGGGGTTGAATGTTGGATGAAACAGTTTCATATTCTCATTTTGCAGGGTTCATGCCAAGCCAAATGCTATAAATTAATCCCATAGCCATTCTTTTGATAAACCTGTTGTAAACTAATTCTTTTTTTTTCTTTTTTTATATATGCATTATTCCGATATGGAAATTCAAATTGCAAACTAAGTTTTTTCTTTTGATTGTTTTGTTGCAGAGTTAATTTCTAGGTTATAGGATAAAGAAAGAGGACAAGGCATTGTTGATGTGACTCAAAACTAGAAATAAACCAAACCAAGAAGACACAGTTCAATCGTGGCATGGTTCAACCACTATTACAACAAAAACATCATTTTTTCAACAAGTAAAACTTTGTTGTAACAACATGTAAATGTCATTGTACCAGCATGTTGTAACATCATGTAAAAATTTCACTATTTTAGCATGTAAGAATTTCACTATTTTAGCATGCAGTAACAACATGTAAGTTTTTCGTTGTATCAACATGCTGTAACATCATGCAAAATTTGGTTTTGTTTTTATTCTTCTAATTTTATTTTTTTATTGTGTTTATTTGTAGGTCAAAGGATGGATGCAAAACAAATTCATTCCTAAAATCAAATTCATCCCTATTTTATGATCCTCGTGATTGCACGAAGTGTGGAGGAGAGCATACTTATTCTAAAAATATTAGAGTAAAAACATTGTTTTATTTGTTAGCCTACCTACTCTATGCTAATTGAAACTTAAAGATTAAGTACATGTAGTCAAACTTCCAATGGAGCCAAGCATGCAAAAATAACAAAAATATATTCATGTGCAATTTTTCAAATGAACGATAGAAATTTACATGACTGAACAAATTTTGTTGTTGTAATGTAAAACTAACTAAATAAATATGAAATTTAACTAATCGAGTGCTTACCTGGAACTATTGCTCAATAATGCTTTCATAGGCACGTTTTTCCTCTCTCATATTTTGTTGTAACTCGTCTTCATATTCCTCAATCTCCTACTCGATTGATTTTTCATCAGCAGATGCGTGGGAGTCTTCAGATGTTGAATCTTCAATTGTTTCTGGAGGAGTATTTGAATCTTTAATTGTTGTCAAGATCTCCTCTTCCTGAGAAGAGGAGATCCTGAATTTCGCGAGAATCTGAGTGAGAATTTCCAAGATGACACTCATTGTTAAAACATATTGAAAAATGGGTTCTTACAACACCCAAATAAAAGTAAACAGAACTAAAAATCATACTTGTTGAAACACATGAAAACCTCTTCGCAGTTGTGGAAAACACACTTGCTACAATTGAAATTCACACTTGCAGAAATGAAATTTGCATGAGTTGAAATTCACTCTCTAGAGACGACAGGGAGAACATGAGGAGTCTCCACTCAAGTAGATGCTATGACCCCTTACCACCACACACAGACACACTTACAGGAAATCAAACTAAACTTCAATCCATCTTGCTTCCCTGATAACGACGCCAAAATGTTAGGTGGAAATATTGTCATTTAATTTCATTGTAGTACTTGCCCAACTATTTAATTTGTCAATCCAAGGTTTGTAGGCTTACGAATCACACACACTATATATGAAGGACGAAAGTAGAAGCAATCTAATCTAAATTTCTGAAATGAAACTAATCTAGGAAAGCATCGAAATACTAACTAAGAAAGCAAGAAATTGCATAAGGAAAAAACAATACAACAAGTGAAGAGTTGAATGACAAAAGAAATATGTGAGCTCACACAATATATCAATCTCAAATTATATTACAAGAGTCAAATGACAAAGGATGAAAGAATAAAAAAGCTAAGAATCCCCTTATCATAATTACAAGACCAAATTATGAATTACATGATTTCTAACTCTAACTCCCAATAATGAACAATCTCCTCTCATGAAGAGAGAGAAATCTCTTATATACATGAAAGTCTTGAAGAGTGTCATAATTACCGATCCAATATTCTCTCAACTTATTCCTTCAAATTCTCTACTCATATCTTAGATAAGATATACTATCAAAATCTCCATGATCTTCTCCTTTGAATATGCTTGAGTGATTGTCCCAAATATTATTCAAATCTTCAAAGCTTGAAGATGAAATTCGAATTTGAGGCTAGGTGGTAGTATTTGACTTTGTTGAAATCTTCACATATGCCTGAACACATCATCAAACTCATCCAACCTTGATATATAAAGAAAATATGTCATTTTTCTAAGATTTAATCATAAATTCACTTATAATACTAAAATGAATACAATGGAAAATAATAAGGAGAAACCCACATATATTTATGAAAATGCTATGATGGAAGGTTAATGGGACGATGAAATGTAAGGAATAATGAAGGTAAAGGTGGATGAAAATAGGACATTTATGAGGCCCAACAGTATATACCTCCAACATTTTTCAATGCACAAAAACACTACCTCATACACCAAGTTGAGGAGATTGAAATTTGTGGGCCTGTACACACAAGGTCAATGTGGATGGTGGAGAGGCACTTGAAATCATTGAAGGATTTGGTTAGACAAAGAGCATATCCTGAGGGTTATATGGTGGAGGGATATATGGTATATCAATCCATGGTGTATATTGTTCGATATCTTCCTAAATTAGCAGCTCCAATTATGCATGCAGTGGATCTCATTTGGGATGTGAAATCCATAAAAAAAATTCAGGATCAGGAGAACCTGTTGGGGAAAGGTATAATGAAAAAAATGAGAGGTAATATATCAATAATTGTGGAGAACTATATAATTAATACATATAATTTTTTATTTTTTTTGTATATGATCATACTCATTAATAAATTAATATTTGTTATTTCATAAATTATTAATATTTACCCTGGATGTTATAACTAATATTAAATATTGGTGAATTATGATTTTTTGATTCAGTTTCTCAAGATTGGGATGCACTGCATTTATAATAATAATAATAATCTTTTTTTTAAGGTCACAACCAATCCAGACACCAAATTGGTGTATGAGACCACCTCCACCCAACAATTTGACTGGTAAAGTCTATAGAGGTATACATATCCTACCTTGTTCTGGATTTGAACTTGTGACTTCTTAGGGGGAAACACATGTTCTTAACCATTAGACCCAAATTGCAAACAATCTTGACTGGATGAATGTATGGATTGAAATATGTAAACAACATCATGGTGGTAGGTTATCATGGTAACGACTGTTTGAATTTGGTTAGATAATCTCGTCGTAACGAAGATTCCAATGTTACACAAAGGGAAATTGATTTAGCATATAGTCTGGAAGATGGATAGGAAAGAAAATTCACCCATTTTATTTAGTTATTTGATATTATATTAATGTGACTACATGTGTACTATATTTTTCAAATAATTTCCAAGTTATATAAATTATATGTTAATTTATTAATTGATAATGCATATTTTACATATCTGGAATATTACAATTGAAACACCACAAGTATATGTGGTGAAATGATCATAAATTTTGCATCAAATACTTGGATGAAACCAGGAAAACTTCTGATAGTGGGATAAATGCATTATTCCATGTCACTAATGTTTCCTCTAGGAGTGACACACATCCCCGAGATTATGAAAATAAATACTATGGTTATTTGAATGATATACTTGAGTGTGAGTTTAATTCCTTCAAATTAGTTATGTTCGATGTCAAATTGAATAGGTTAGGAATGCATGAATGTGATGAGGAAATAATTGTTATTCAACATGCCAACAAATTTCCGATGATTAAAACAATAGTGTTTGAAAGAGGACATGATCTCTATGTTTTTCCAAGACAATGTGAATATGCCTTTTAATCAAATGTTTCAGGTGAGAGGGATTGGTCCTTTTTTGTTAGATATGATCCAAGAGGAAGGACATTTAAGTATACTAATGTATCGAAAGAAGATGATTCACCAGACTAGAAAAATCTGAAATATCATGTAGGGTTGATAAACGAAGAAGATCATGATCCAGGTGTAGGAGACAATGTAGTTCTTGATGATGATGTCGATGAAAATATGCTTTAAAATGACATTGATTATGATGATGATATCTTCAATCCTTTCAACATTGTTTATGAACTAGATGATGCTACAAATGTCTAGTTTGATGAAGAAGAAGATACAAAATAAGGATGATATAGATGTTGAGTTAGATAAGGTATGTGACTATATATTTTAATTTGTATGAATTATTCTCTTAAAATAATTTACTTATGTCATGGGTTAATTACATGTTTTAAGTTTTATGCGACGTTTTTATATACTATGTTACATGTTGTTTAATTATTATGTGAAACCTGAAAATATTCGCAAATATACTAGAGTACATGGTAAGCTAAAATTTTTATAGAATATTTGTTGAAATTGTTTGAAAACATGATACTTTGGCCCATGAATTATGAAGAATGTATTTGTTTCATAATTTTGATGAAAATGGGAATGTGTCATTCACATGGGAAACAATGACTTGTGAATGGGGCTGACAGTGAAACTTTTTCAAATTGTTTTTATATGTACTAAAATTTAACATGGATAGAATATTCGCATGCCTTAACGATATGGGAGGGTTTTTGGACTCAAATTTCACTCACACACCCACTTGTTTCCATCATCAATTCACCATGTAAAACCTAAAACCTATATTATTTCAAATTACTGCACAAATTGGTTGACACAAGTTTTAAGTTTGCATCACCCTTTCTTCATTTTTCTTTCACATTCTACATTATATATTATACATTAAACTATGTGTTTCATAGTTGTTATGAAAAATACCTATTTTTTCATTCATTGTTTAATAAACACAATAAAAATATATCCTTGCAGTACTAGATCTGGGAACATGTGTTCTATTGAATGAATTTTAAAAGGAAAAAAGAAAATACATTGTAATAGGACTACACATGGGAAACAATGACCTGTGAATGGGTCCAGTGTTTATTTTTTTTCAAATTGTTTATGTATGCACGGAAATTTCACATGGATAGACTATTTGCATGTCTTAATGTTATGGGAGGGTTTCTAGACTCAAATTTGACTCACACACCAACTTGTTTCCATCATCAATTCATCATGTAAACCATAAACCCTATATTTCTTTCAAATCAGTGCACAAACTAGTTGACACAAGTTTTAAGTTTGCATCAACTTTTCATTATTTTTCTTTTAGGTTCTAAATTGTATATTATAAATTAATGTAGCTGTGTTATAGTTGTGATGAAAAATCCTTTCTTTTGTTCATTGTTTAATCAACACAATAAAATATGTCCTTACATTACTAGTTCTGGGAATGTGTGTACTGTCGAATGAGTTTTAAAAGGAACAATGAAAATACATTGTACTAGGAATCAACATGGGTAACAATGACCTGTCAATGGGGCCAACATCGAAATTTTTTTAACTTGTTTTTGTATGCACTGAAATTTGACGCGGATAGACTATTTTCATGCCTTAACGATATGGGAGAGTTTATGGATTCAAATTTGACTCAGACACCCACTTGTTTCCACCATAAATTCATCACTTAAACCATAAACCCTATATTTATTTCAAATTAGTGCATAAATTGGCTGATACAAGTTTTCGGATTGCATCATCCTTTCTTTATTTTTGTTTCAAGTTATACATTGTATATTCTACATTAATGTATGTATGTCATAGTAGTGATGAAAAATCCCTCTTTTTTATAAATTAATGTATGTGTGTCATAGTTGTGATGAAAAACCCCTCTTTTTTTTTTCATTGTTTAATGAAAACAATAAAAATATTTCCTTGTAGTACTAGATGCGAGAATGTGAGTACTAGAGAAACAATTTTAAAAGGAACAACGAAAATGAACTGTACTAGGACTAGACATGGGAAACAGTGACTTGTGAATGGCACCAACATTGAATTTTTTTCATATTGTTTATGTATGCACTGGAATTTCGCATGGATAGACTATTTTCTTGCCTTAATGATATGGGAGGGTTTCTGGACTCAAATTTTAATCACACATCCACTTGTTTCCATCATCATTTCATCATGTAAACCATAAACCCTATATTTCTTTCAAATTGGTGCACAAATTAGTTGAGAGAAATTTTAAGTTTGGCACTTAATCCTTTCGCCATTTTTCTTTTAGGTTCTACATTGTATATTATACATTAATGTATGTGTTTCATAGTTGTGATGACAAATCCCTCTTTTTTCGCTCATTGTTTAATCAAAAAAATACAAATGTGTCCTTGGAGTAAAATATGAGGGAACATGTGTATTGTCAAACAAATTTTAAAAGGAACAACACAAATACATTGTACTAGGACTAGGCATGGGCAAGAGTGACCTGTAAATGGGGCCAACATTGAAATTTTTTCAAATTGTTTTTGTATGCACTGAAATTTAACATAGATAGACTATTCACATGCCTTAACGATATGGGAGGGTTGCTGGACTCAAATTTGACCCACACACCCAATTATTTCCATCATAAATTCATCAGGCAAACCATAAACCCTATATTTATTTCAAATGAGTGTGCAAATTGGTTGACACAAGTTTTAAGTTTTCATTATCCTTTCTTCATTTTTATTTCAGGTTCTACATTGTATATTATACATAAATGTATGTGTGTCATATTTGTGGTGAAAAATCCCTTTTTTTCATTCATTGTTTAATCAAAAAAATAAAAATATGGCCTTGCAGTCCTAGATGCAGGAATGTGTGTACTGTCGAATGAATTTGAAAAGGAACAACGAAAATACATTGTACTAGGACTAGACATGGGGAACAATGGCCTGTGAATGGGGCCAATGTTGAATGTTTTTCAAACTATTTTTGTACTCTCTGAAATTTGACATGGATAGAATATTTGCATGCCTTAATGATATGGGAGGGTTTCCAGACTCAAATTTTACTCAAAAAACCACATGTTTCCATCATCAATTCATCATGTAAACCATAGACCTTATAGTTCATTCAAATTAGTGCCCAAATTGGTTGACACAAGTTTTAATTTTGGTGCCTAAGTCTTTCTTCATTTTTCTTTCAGGTTCTACATTGTATATTATACATTAATGTATTTGTTTCATAGTTGTGATTAAAAATCCTTATTTTTTTGTTCATTGTTTAATCAACACAACAAAATATGTCCTTCTAGTACTACATGCGAGGACTTGTGTATTTTTGTATGAATTTTAAAAGGAGCAATGAAAATTCATTGTACTAAGAATAGACATGGGAAACAGTGAACTCCGAATGGGGCCAACGTTGAAATTTTTTCAAACTATTTATGTATGCTTTGAAATTTCACATGGATAGACTATTCGCATGACCTAATGATATGGGAGGGTTTCTATACTCAAATTTGACTCACACACCCACTTGTTTCCCTCATCATTTCATCATGTAAACCATAAACCCTATATTTCTTTCAAATTAGTGCATAAATTGGTTGACACAAGTTTTAAGTTTGGATGTTAAGCCTTTATTCATTTTTCTTTCAGGTTCTACATTGTATGTTATAAATTTATGTATGTGTGTCATAGTTTTGAAGAAAAACCCTATTTCTTCATTCATTTTTTACTCAACATAATAAAAATATGCCTATGTGGTACTGTATGCAGGAACATGTGTATTTTTGAATGAATTTTAAAAGGAGAAACAAAAATACATTATTCTAGGACTAGGCATGGGAAACAATGACCTGCAAATGGAGCCAACATTGAAATTTTTTCAAATTGTTTCTGTATGCACTGAAATTTCACATGGATAGACTATTCCAATGGATTAACGATATGGGAGGGTTTCTTCAATCAAATTTGACTCACACCCCCACTTGTTTCCATCATTAATTCATCATGTAAACCATAAACCATATATCTCTTTCAAATTAATGCACAAATTGGTTGACACAAGTTTTAAGTTTGCGTTAGCCTTTCTTCATTTTTATTTCAGGTTCTACATTGTATATTATACATTAATGTATGTCTGTCATATTTGTGATGAAAAATCCATCTTTTTCATCCATTGTTAAATCAACACAATAAAAATATGTCCTTGCAAGACTAGACAAGGGAACATGTGTTCTGTCGAACAAATTTTAAAAGGAACAACCAAAATACATTGTACTAGGACTAGACATGGGAAACAATGACCTGCAAATGGGGCGAAAATTGAACCTTTTTCAAATTTTTTATGTATGCACTGCAATTTTACATGGATAGACTATTTTCATGTCTTAACGTTATGTGAGGGTTTCTCAACTCAAATTTGACACAACACCCACTTGTTTCCATCATCAATTCATCATGTAAACCATAAACCCTATATTTATTTCAAATTAGTGCATAAATTGGTTGACACAAGTTTTAAGTTTGGATCATCCTTTCTTAGTTTTTATTTTAGGTTATAGATTGTATATTATACACTAATGTATGTGTGTCATACTTGTGATGAAAAATCTCTCTTTATTGATTCATTTTTTAATCAACACAATAATAATATGTCCTTGGAGTACTAAATGTGAGAATGTGTGTACTGTCGAACACATTTTAAATGGAACAACCAAAATACATTGTACTAGCACTAGATATGGACAACAATGACCTATGAATAGGGTCAACGTCGAAATTTTTCTACCTGTTTATTTATGCACTCAAATTTGACATGGATAGATTATATGCATGTCTTAACCATATGGGATGGTTTTTGGACGAAAATTTGACTGACACACCAACTTTTTTCCATCATCAATTCATCATGTAATCCATAAACCCTACATTTATTTCAAATTAGTGCAAAAATTGGTTGACACAAGTTTTAAGTTTGGCCATTAATCCTTTCTTCATTATTCTTTCAGGTTCTACATTGTATATTAAACATTAATGTATGTGTGTCATAGTTGTGATGAAAAATTCCTCTTTTTTCATTAATTATTTAATCAACACAATAAAAAAGTGTCCTTATAGTACTAGATGTAGGAATGTGTGTACTGTCGAATGAATTTTAAAAGGAAAAATGAAAATTCATTGTACTAGGAATACACATGGGAAAAAATGACTTGTGAATGGGGCCACCATTGAAATTTTTTCAAATTGTTTATGTATGCACTGAAATTTCACATGTATAGACTATTCACATGTATTAACGATATGGGAGGGTTTATGGACTCAAATTTAACACACACCCACTTGTTTCCCTCAACAATTCATCATGTAAACCATAAACCCTATATTTCTTTCAAATCAGTGCACATATTGGTTGACACAAGTTCTAAGTTTGCATCGCTCTTTCTTCATTTTTCTTTTAGGTTCTACATTGTATATTATACATTAATGTATGTGTGCCATAGTTGTGATGAAAAATCCCTTTTTGTTTGTTAATTGTCTAATCAACACAATAAAAATGTGTCCATGCAGTACAAGATGTGGGAAAATGTGTATTGTTGAACTAATTTTAAAATTAAGAACAAAAAGACATTGTACTAGGACTAGACATGGGAAATAGTGACCTGTAAATGGGGCAAACTTCGAAATTTTTTCAAACTATTTCTGTATGCACTGAAATTTCACATGGATAGACTATTCACATGCCTTAACGATATGGGAGGGTTGTTGTACTCAAGTTTGACTCACACACCCAATTTTTTCCATCATCAATTCATCATGTAAACCATAAACCCTATATTGCTTTCAAATTAGTGCAGAAATTGGTTGACACAATTTTTAAGATTGAATCAACCTTTCTTCAATTTTCTTTCAGGTTCTACATTTTATATTATACATTAATGTATGTGGGTCATAGTAGTGATGAAAAATCCCTCTTTTTTCATTCATTGTTTAATCAAATCAATAAAAATATTTCCTTGCAGTCCTAGATGCAGGAATGTGTGTGTTGTTAAATGAATTTTAAAAGGAACAACCAAAATATATTGTATGAGGACTAGACATGAGAAATAGTGATCCTGTGAATGGGGCCAACGTTGGATGTTTTTCAAACTATTTTTGTATGCACTGATATTTGACATGGATCGACTATTCACATGTGCTAATGATATGTGAAGGTTTTTGGACTCAAATTTGACTCACACCCACTTGTTTCCATCATTAATTCATCATGTAAACCATAAAACCTATATTTATTTCAAATCAATGCACAAATTGGTCAATACAAGTTTTAATTTTAGCGCTTAAGTCTTTATTGATTTCTTTTTCAGGTTCTACATTATATATTATACATTAATGTATGTGTGTCATAATTGTGATGAAAAATCCCTACTTTTTTGTTCATTGTTTAATCAACACAATAAAAATATTTCATTGCAATACTAGATGAGAGAATGTGTGTTGTCCAAATAATTTTAAAAGGAACAACGAAAATACATTGTACTAAGACTAGACATGGGAAACCATGATCTACGAATGGGGCCAACATTGAAATTTTTTCTAACTATTTTTGTATGCACTGAAATTTGACATGGATAGACTATTTTCATGCCTTACCGATATGGGAGGGCTTTTTGACTCAAATTTGACTCACACATGCACTTGTTTTCATCATCAATTCATCATGTAAACCATAAGCCCTATATTTATTTCAAATTAGTGCATAAATTGGTTGATATAAGTTTTAAGTTTTGTTTTAAGCCTTTCTTCATTTTTCTTTCAGGTTCTACATAGTATATTATACATTAATGTATGTGTGTCATAATTGTCTTGACAAATACCTATTTTTTCGTTCATTGTTTAATCAACACAATAAAAATGTGTCCTTGGAGTACAAGATGAGTGAACACATGTATTGTAGAACGAATTTTAAAAGGAACAACATAAATACATTTTACTAGGACTAGACATGGGAAACAATGACCTGTAAATGGGGCAAATGTAGAAATTGTTTCAAATTGTTTCTGTATGCACTAAATTTTTAGATGCATAGACTATTCTCAAATTTGATCCACACACATAGTTTTTTCCATCATCAATTCATCAGGTAAACCATAAACCCTATATTTCTTCCAAATTAGTTCACAAATTGGTTGACACACGTTTTAAGTTTGCATCATCCTTTCTTCATTTTTATTTCAGGTTCTACATTGTATATTATACATTAATGTATGTGTGTCATAGTTGATATGAAAAATCCCTCTTTTTTCATTCATTGTTTAATCAAAACAATAAAAATATGTCCTTGTAGTCCTATATGTAGGATCATGTGTATTGTCTAACGAATTTTAAAAGGAAAAACAAAAATACATTGTACTAGAACGAGACATGGATAACAATGACCTGTGAATGGGGCCAACATTGAAATTTTTACAAACTATTTTTGTATGCTTTGAAATTTTACATGGATAGACTATTTGCATACCTTAACGATATGGGATGGTTTCTGGACTCAAATTTGATGAAAAACCCGACATTTTTCCATCATAAATTCATCATGTAAACCATAAACCCGATATTTATTTCAAATTAGTGAACAAATTGGTTGACACAAGTTTTTATTTTGGCGCTGAAGTCCTTCTTGTTTTCTCTTTTAGGTTGTACATTGTATATTATACATTAATGTATGTGTGTCATAGTTTTCATGAAAAATCCCTCTTTTTTTGTTCATTGTTTAATCAATACAATAAAAATATTTCTTTTCATTACTAGATGCGGGAATGTGTGTACTGTCAAATGAATTTTAAAAGGAACAAAGAAAAGGCATTGTACTAGTAATAGACATGGGCAACAGTGAGCTACGAATGGGACCAGCATTGAAATGTTTTCAAATTGTTTCTATATGCACTGGAATTTCACATGGATAGACTATTCACATGGATTAACGATATGGGAGGGTTTTCATAATCAAATTTTACTCACACACCCACTTTTTTTCATCATCAATTCATCATGTAAACCATAAACACTATATTTCTTTCAAATTAGTGCACAAATTGATAGACACAATTTTTAAGTTTGCATCAACCTTTCTTCACTTTTATTTCATGTTCTACATTGTATATTATACATTAATGTATGTGTGTCACAGTTGTGAAAGAAAAACCCTCTTTCTTCATTCATTGTTTACTTAACACGATACAAATATGCCCTTGTAGTACTATATGCAGGAACATGTGTATTGTCGAACAAATTTTAAAAGGAACAACACAAATCCATTATTCTAGGACTAGACATGGGAAACAATGACCTGGGAATGGGTCCAATGTTTTAATTTTTTGAAATTGTTTATATATGCATTGAAAATTCACATGGATAGATTATTCACATATATTAATGATATGGGAGGGTTTCTTCAATCAAATTTGACTCACACACCCACTTTTTTCCATCATAAATTCATCATCTAAACCATAAACCCTATATTTCTTGCAAATTAGTGCACAAATTGGTTGA